>UESW01004114.1:854771-897402 GCA_900491605.1 Calamus simplicifolius | reverse complement strand
TGAGTTACACCGGCCTGGGGGTGTCCTTTGGACCGTAGGGCGTCGAGCCGTCCATCTCAGTTCGAGGCCGCTTGAGTCAAGGACTTGAACCTCCTCAGGGGTGAGTTACACCGGCCTGGGGGTGTCCTTTGGACCGTAGGGCCGTCGAGCCGTCCATCTCAGTTCGAGGCCGCTTGAGTCAAGGACTTGAACCTCCTCAGGGGTGAGTTACACCGGCCTGGGGGTGTCCTTTGGACCGTAGGGCCGTCGCAAAGAATTATCTGAAAATCCGCATTCAAATGCATAGGATCATCTAATATTTGAATAAAAACATTACATTACTGGTAATACGGCCGGAGGTTGTCTGCATTCCATGTTCGAGGGATTAGCTGTCCGCTTAAGTCTTCAAGCCGGTAGGCTCCACGGTGAAGGACTTCTCCTACCCGATAGGGCCCTTCCCAGTTTGGAGACAATTTGCCCCCTTCCGCTGGTTTGGATACCGAAGCTTTTCTCAGAACTAAATCTCCTTGACGGAAACTCTTCGAGCGGACGCGGGAATTATAGTACCTCGCCACTTGTTGCTGGTATGCCGCCATTTTAATTCGAGCCCGATCTCTTGCTTCGTCGATGAGGTCAAGATTGGCCCTCAGATTAGGAAGGTTGTCCGCTTCGTTGTAAGTTTCCACTCGGCTACTTGGTAGGCCAATTTCCACGGGAATAACAGCTTCGGAACCAAAGACCAAATTGAAGGGTGTTTCTCCCGTCGGTGTTCTGGGAGTTGTGTGATACGCCCAAAGTACATTCGGGAGCTCTTCTACCCACCTTCCTTTGGACGTATCTAATCTGGTCCTTAACCCCCGCAATATCATGCGATTTGTAACTTCAGCTTCTCCGTTAGATTGTGGATGGCCGACGGAGGTGAATCGTTGCACGATACCGAGATCAGTACAGAAAGTCCGAAAGGCGTTGTTGTCAAACTGTCGGCCATTGTCAGTGATAAGGGTGTGCGGAATGCCGTATCGACAAATAATGGCTTTCCAGAAAAAGGTTTTGACCTTGGCCTCAGTGATTTTGGCAAGTGCTTCAGCTTCGACCCATTTAGTAAAATAATCAATGGCCACTAGTAGAAATTTGCGCTGTCCTGTCGCAGGGGGGAAAGGGCCGAGGATATCCATACCCCACTGAGCGAAGGGCCAGGGAGAAGAAAGAGAATTTAGCTGAGAAGACGGTTGCCGTTGAATGTTGGCGTACCGTTGGCATGAATCACATCTTTTTACTAATTCTGTTGCATCCTCTTGCATGGTGAGCCAGTAGTATCCTTGTCGGAGAGCCTTGCGTGCTAAAGATCGCCCTCCAGAATGATTCCCACAGATGCCTTCATGAATTTCCCTAAGGACATAATCTGCATCTACCGAACTAACACATTTGAGGAGGGGCTGAGAGAAGGATTTTTTATAAAGTTGGCCTTCTAGTAGCACAAATTTGGAAGCCCTCCGTTTAAGCAGCTTAGCTTCTTCACGATCAACTGGAAGAACGCCGTCTTTTAGATACCGGATATAAGATTCCATCCAGGCTTCTTTTTGGATAATGGGCAGAGCTTCTTCAGTAGCTTCGATGCTAGGTGTCTCCAGATACTCGATGTAGGTCTTACCCATAGCACTATCCATCGAGGTAGCTAGTCGGGCTAACATGTCGGCCCTAGCATTTTCACCTCTGGGTATATAACTAATAGCAAAGTGATCCAATAAGGGAATTAATGATCTAACTTTATTCAGATATTGAAACATGATAGGGTCACGAGCCTCATACTCTCCTGATACTTGGGCGGAAATGAGCTGTGAGTCGGTGAAGACTCGAAGACTTCTGATTCCCATTCCATGTGCTAGTTTGATTCCGGTCAGCAAAGCCTCATATTCAGCTTGATTATTGGTGGCTTCAAAGAGGAAACGAAGAGCATATTCTAGTACCGTGCCCTCCGGGCTAGCGAGAATGAGCCCAGCTCCGCTACCTTGTGAATTAGAGGCTCCATCAACATGGAGGACCCATGCTTCATGATCCGTCTTCTCATTATCTGACAGAATTCGGGGAAGTTCTTCTTGAGGCTGTTCAGACCAGGTGCATTCTACTAGAAAATCAGCCAAAACCTGAGATTTCAAAGATGCTCTAGGTTGAAATGATAAGTCGAATTCTGCTAACTTGATCGCCCATTTGGCTAACCGGCCAGAAGTGTCTGGTCGTGATAAAATAGCTCTGAGAGGTTGATCAGTGAGAACGACTATGGGATGGGCTTGGAAGTAGGGTCTGAGTCGGCGAGCAGAAACAAATAAAGCGAAGATGACCTTCTCCGTTTTGGAATACCTTTCTTCTGCACCGTGAAGCACCTTGCTGGTATAATATATAGGTCGTTGAACGGCGTGATCGCCGATACGCACCAGGACAGAACTAACGGCCTCCGAAGAAGCCGCAAGATATAGAAAGAGCTTTTCCCCTTGCTCCGGTTTGGATAACAGGGGAGGTGTGGACAAGAACTCCTTAAGCTCTTCAAAAGCTTGTTGACAGTCTTCTGTCCACTCGAAGTCATCTGCCTTACGTAAGACTTTAAAGAAAGGTAAACATCTCTCGGCTGATCTGGATAAGAATCGGCTTAACGCTGCTATCTTTCCAGTGAGTTGTTGTACTTCTTTCTTACACATAGGCCGTCTCATATTGAGGATGGCTTGAATTTTCTCTGGGTTTGCCTCAATCCCTCGCCGTGTGACTAAGAAACCCAAGAATTTTCCTGCAGTGACTCCAAATGCACATTTGCGTGGGTTGAGTTTTATTCTATGGAGTCGGAGGTTGTGGAAAGTTTCCCGCAAATCAGCGACATGGCCAGTGATGTGGGTGCTTTTTGTCAGCATATCATCTACATATACCTCCATGTTGCGACCGAGCTGATCCTTGAAGACTTTGTTCATCAGCCTTTGATATGTAGCTCCTGCATTCTTCAACCCGAAGGGCATTACCTTGTAACAATAAATACCTTTCTCGGTGATGAAAGAAGTATGCTCTTCATCTGAGAGGTCTAATTTTATCTGATTGTACCCTGAGAAAGCATCCATGAAACTAAGAAGTTCATAGCCAGCAGTTGAATCTACTAACTGGTCGATCCGGGGAGCGGAAAACTGTCTTTAGGACAAGCTTTGTTCAGATCAGTGTAATCAATGCATATTCTCCATCCTCCGCTGGCTTTCCGGACCATAACTACATTGGCCAACCAATCGGGATATCGGGCTTCTCGGATATGACCGGCCATAAGCAATTTGTCCACCTCTTCGTCAATAGCCCTCTGCCGCTCAGGAGCAAAGCTTCGTTTCTTCTGGCGAACAGGACGGCAGTTCGGGTTAATATTGAGCTGATGAGTAATCACCTCTGGAGGGATCCCGATCATATCCGTTACCTTCCAAGCGAAGACATCTGCATTCATTGATAAGAAAGCTAGGAGCTGGTCCCGGACCTCAGGGGAGAGGAGTTCACCAATATGCACGATCTTAGTGTGATCATCCCCCAGGGGATAAGGTATTAGAAGTTCCGCCGGTTCTCCTCTCCGCTCAACTTCTCTGGGGTCAAACGACTCGGCGACTGGAGGAATGTTGGCCATTTGAGGACTAGGAGCTAGATGATAGCAGGGTCTGACCGAATTCACCTCTCCGTGCATTACACCGATTCCTTGCTTGGCGGGGAACTGCACCAATAAGCGTTTAGTAGATATGACTGCATCTAACATGTTCAAGCCCGGGCGGCCGAGAATGGCGTTGTAAGCCAGAGGGACCCGAACCACCAGAAAATCCAGCATGACCGTGCTTTGACACGGCGGCGATCCCGCTGTAGCTGGCAACGTAACCTCGCCCTCCACTCGGATGGAATCTCCGGTGAAGCCAACTAGAGGAGCGGCTACGGGCCGAAGAGAATCCAGAGAAAGATTCATCCGAAGAAATGCATCATAAGTAAGTACATTAGCGGAGCTCCCACTATCGATTAAGATTCTTTTTACAGGATGCCTAGCAATCGTCATTGAGACGACGACGCTATCATCTTTTACAATATTATTGCCCGCTATATCTCCCCCAGAAGGGATTACATCATCTAACCCCTCACCCCCTCTCAATCTCTTAGAAGATGAAACTTCTCCGCGAGAAATCATACCTACCATCCTCTCCGTTGGGGGATTATCGATGCTGGCCTGAACGGGAGGAGGCCCCATCAAAGCTGGTACAGGAGGAGCTTCTTTCTTCTGGATGTATTGCCCAAGGTATCCTTTCTGAATTAGCTCTTCAATGGCCTGCTTCAAGTTCCGACATTCTTCAGTGTCATGGCCATAATCCCTATGGAAACGGCAATAGCGGCTTCTATCGCGGGCAGTGCCCTTCTTCAATGGAGGCGGACGCCGTAAATAGGGCTCGTTTTCGATTTCCATAAGGATATGAGTTCGAGGTGCTAAGAGGGGTGTAAGATGGTCCTCCCTGGGAGCTTGATTCTTGCGGCGATCAGTTGGTCGGCGCAAAGGTTCTGGCTTCTTGGAAGGAGGTTCGTCCAACTCCGGTCGAGTAGATCTCTTGCTAGTTCTTCCTTGTGTACCTCTCCTGGATGAGTCAGCTTCGTCGGCGCGGATGTACTTCTGCGCTCGACTTAGGAGATCAGCATAAGAAGAAGGAGGTCTTTTGTCTAAAGAGTAAGTAAAACGAGAGGGTCGGAGCCCCCGTTTTAGAGCCAAAGTGGCTATAGCATCTTCAAGATGATAGACTTCTAGGGCCGCTACTTTGAAGCGGGTTATAAAATCTTTTAAAGATTCTCCCTCCTGCTGCTGCACGGAGAATAAACTGTCTGCTACTCGCGGAATTTTTCGACAAGCGTCGAAATGAGCCAGAAAAGATCTCTCCAATTGCCGGAAAGAGTCAATACTGCGTGAGGGCAGACGAGAATACCAGACCCGGGCCGCCTTTCGAAGGGTGGCCGGAAAGGCCACACATAAAAGAGCATCCGGCGCCCCCTGGACTTGCATGATGGCCTTATAGCTCTCCAAATGATCTAGGGGATCGGTGGTGCCATCATAAGGGTCCAGCTGAGGAAATCGGAACCTCCTTGGAATGGGTTCCTCCATAATCCGTCGAGTGAGAGGGGGGCGAGTATCATAGTCCGACCCCGGCTGATTATTGATTCTTTGACTGAGCTCCTCTAACCTGCGATCTTGCTCTTCCAGACGCTTTTGCATTCTGTCAGCTATACGTCCTCCTGTTGGTTCAGGAGAACTGGAAGGAGACTGGCGGCGCCACCGACGATGATCCGCATATGGCTCCTTCCCCCGTCGTCGCCCAGCAGGTGGGCTGCTAGGGGAACAGGAGACAGAACGTGAACCATCCTCAGAGCCTTCAGAGCATCGCCTTCCAAGAGAATAAGAGTGAAGAGGCTTTGCCGGAGGAGATCTTCTTCGAGCCGATTGTCGGCTAACAGGAGTAGCTGACCTAGGTAATAGAGGTGGCTCAGGCCGCAGGTGGGCTCCTCGAGAGTGATGCTCTTGCATCTGTCGAACTATCCCGACGAGAGTTTGAACTTGTTGGGTGAGGACCGATAATGGATCCTGAGGAATAGCCGGAACCGGTGACGGTGGGGAAAGAACCGGAGAGCTTGGTTTCGCCGGCTGAGAAGGGCTAAGGGCTGCGAAATCATGGTTAGGAGGCGAAAGATGCCCCCCAGACCAATCAACGGGGTCTTCTTCTAGAGATCTGGAACTCATGTTCGTGGAATCGTAGAACAGGTATGCCTCACCGCTCCGACGATGTCCCCTTCCTGGCGCGCCAATCTGTTGATGCCGGATCACCAGATTTTTTGTTTAGGGTTTTCAGGATCTCTTTTTTCGAAGGAGAAAACCGCCCCTTTCCCCTTCTCCTTCCTCCCTTTTATCCTTTTTTTCTTGTACGTGTTATTATTATTATTTTCTTTTGTTGTTTTAATTTTGGAGGTCCACGTGTAGGATAAGTGTTCATCTTGCATTACGTGGTCATTCAGTGATAATACTTAATAAGGATATTGAGAAACTTGCTCATGAAGACATCCTTTTTCATGATGATCTTGATTATCCCAAAGGAATGTCAGGGATAGTGGAGACGTCAGAGTGAGGGAAAAGGATCTGGCTCTAAAATAGAGGTTCAATGTCTCCTTTTGGTGTTTGTCTTATGCGAACCATTTAAGGCGTGATGATGTTTAGCATTTCTCGATTTCTGTTCCGATATGACGGCTTATCTCGTTTAATGGTTCTGACGTGGGGATTATTCTTAAACCGGGGGATCGCCTGAGGCTGGGGGCCGCCTAGAACCAGAGGCCGCCTAGACTCTGGAGGCCACCCAAGACTGGGGGCCGCCTGCCCAACACTGGGGGCCGCCCGGGACTGGGGGCCGTCCAGACTCTAGGGGCCGCCTAGGACCGGAGGCCGCCTAGACTCTGGAGGCCGCCCAAGACTGGGGGCCGCCCAGGACTGGGGACCGTCCGGACTCTAGGGGCCGCCTAGGACCGGAGGCCGCCTAGAGACTGGAGGCCGCCCAAGACTGGGGGCCACCTGCCCAAGACTGGGGGCCGCCCAGGACTGGGGGCCGTCCAGACTCTAGGGGCCGCCTAGGACCGGAGGCCGCCTAGACTCTGGAGGCCGCCCAAGACTGGGGGCCGCCCAGGACTGGGGACCGTCCGGACTCTAGGGGCCGCCTAGGACCGGAGGCCGCCTAGAGACTGGAGGCCGCCCAAGACTGGGGGCTGCCTGCCCAAGATTGGGGGCCGCCCAGGACTGGAGGCCGTCCAGACTCTGGGGGCCGCCTAGGACCGGAGGCCGCCTAGACTCTGGAGGCCACCCAAGACTGGGGGCCGCCTGCCCAAGACTGGGGCCGCCCAGGACTGGGGGCCGTCCAGACTCTAGGGGCCGCCTAGGACCGGAGGCCGCCTAGAGACTGGAGGCCGCCCAAGACTGGGGGCCGCCTGCCCAAGACTGGGGGCCGCCCGGGACTGGGGGCCGTCCAGACTCTAGGGGCCGCCTAGGACCGGAGGCCGCCTAGACTCTGGAGGCCGCCCAAGACTGGGGGCTGCCTGCCCAAGACTGGGGGCCGCCCGGGACTGGGGGCCATCTAGACTCTAGGGGCCGCCTAGTACCGGAGGCCGCCTAGACTCTGGAGGCCGCCCAAGACTGAGGGCCGCCCAGGACTGGGGACCGTCCGGACTCTAGGGGCCGCCTAGACTCTGGAGGCCGCCCAAGACTGGGGGCCGCCCAGGACTGGGGGCCGCCCAGGATTGGGGGCCGTCCAAGCTGCCTTTTATTTATTTAGTTTAACTATTTTGCTCATTATCCATATCAAGATTTACATAGGGCTCGTTTAATTGGTGGGTCTTAGCTTGGAAGTTTATAAAATGACAAAGAAACTTTTCACTACACTGACCCGGGGTTAGACATTCAGGTGAACAAGGCTTTTTTTTTGTTTTCTTTTCTTTTGCAGTTTTCTCGTTACCTCAAACTAGATCTTATATAAACATGTGAGCTGCATTATAGGATCCTTTCACTGCATTTAAACATACAGCCAAATGTGGCTGCATTTCAAGATACAAGCTCTAATTATAGCCTTAATTAAAGTGCTACCATTGCTGCTTATTCTCTCAGATAATCATATGATAATTGTAACATAATATTATTATAAATATAAGAAATTTCATAATATTATTTTAATTATTATTTTACATGATAAAATAATAATTAATACCATACTATCATAGTAATGAACTAATGTAATTACAATAATATATCGTTTTGTAAATGATATTTATAGATGTAGTTTTCTAAATGAGATTTTGGATCCTCTAAATTCCTAGTTAACATTTTGTAGAATTTTAGACATTTTTCTTAAAAGTAGTCAAATAGATAATTTTGATTTTGAAATTTTAAATTTTTTACTCTAAATGAATCTCGTGCGGAAATCCTTCATCCAAATGCAACCTTAGAGGTCATAATTTACTTTTTAAAAGTGCTTTGGTAGCTCAAACAATCACTTAGTTGGGGCAATTTATTATCATCGCTCTAATTTGTTTATATTGAAACAAGGTGAATGATTGAAGATAGTTAAATAACTTATTTTTTTAAGTAAATGAAGGAAGGATGAGAGGTGAGGAAGGAAGAGAAGTAGAAGGAAAGAAAATAAAGGATTGTTATCTTTTTCTTACCTAGAAAAAAGAAAAAAAAAAGGAGGCTAATTTAAATTCATCTTGTTTTGATAAAAAAAAGAAAAAAAAAAAGAAGAAAGGTGGAAAAAATTATGACTAAAAAATCATAAATATGCCTTTACCATAAAAGATATCCAAATCAATTTATAAAGATAAAATTAGAAAGATGGGATAAAAATTAGAAATTCATTCCCTTTCTCCTCTTTACCCTATAATTTGAGAATAAATAAATTGAAGCTTTTGAGGAAGAATGGAGGGAACAAGCAATTCGCATTTCTTTTTTTATTATTATTTTTCTTTTTTTCTCCAAAAAAGAGGCTTTAGGTCCCATTTGACAAATTCATTGAAAAAAGTTAGACTTTAATATTTGAAAGTACAATTTTTGAAAAAAGTTATTTGCGGTTTGGTAACTACATTTTTAAAATATTGTTAGACCTTAATATTTGTTTGGTAGCTAAACTACAAATATCATTTTATAATAAAAACAATGAAAGATGTTGGTTATACTTTCAAGTATTTAACCTATTAAAATCATCATTATATTTTATTCTAATAATATTATGATATAATAATATATATTATAATAATATCAAAGTATATAATTCTGTAGTATTATTATAATATTGTTATAATAATATTAAAGTATATAAGATATGTCACAATATTATTCCAATATAATAATGATTATAACATAAAATTATTGCAATATGTTATTTTATAATTATTTTATAATTATATTATTAAAATTATGGTTATTATTATAATATAATATCATAATATTGTTATATATAATTATAATAATATTACAAAATTATAACATTATATGGTGTACTAATATTATTTTTGTATACTATATTATAGTATTTTATAGTGTCATTATATTATCTTATTTTACACTGCATGATATATTATAATTATAATAATTTTTATATACTTCTAATAATTATATTTCATTCATAATATGTTAAATATTATTATAATAATATTTGAATATAATATTATATATTATATTACTATAGTTATTGTGATGTTCATTTTTAATGAAAATAACATTTTAATATTTAGGAAGCAGAGCTTTTGGAAAATATTTAAACTGGGGAGTGTCCTAAGTATAATTTTTAATAATTTTTGGCAAAGCTAGAAAGCACTTTTAAAAATTTTGCTAAGGCTTTGTTTCGTGAAACTATTACTAGTAAAGTTTTCAATAGGACAACTTTAGAAAATATAGATTTGAAAAATTATTTATTATCTGATAACTATATTTTTAAAATATTATAAACTTTAACATCTATTTGCTAGCCAAATTAAGAAAGTACTTTTAAAATAAATATAAATAAAATATTACATTATACTTTTAAATATCTAACCTATTAATTTTTTTATAATATTATAACAAAATAAAAAAGTATAATAATATTCTAATACAATAATGATTATAATTAAAATTATTATAATATATTATTACATTATTATTTAATAATTATATTATATATATTATTAAAATTATGATCATTATTATCCAGTAATATAATATGATATAATTATAGTAATATTACAAAACCACAGCACTATATAGCATAATAATATTATATTTGTATATTGTATCACAATATTTTATTCTATTCTTATATTCGCTTTTTCTACACTATATATATAATATAATAATAATAATATTTTTATACAATTATAATAGTATATGTTATAATAATATTGTAATATAATATAATGATATAAGATATTATAAATAATTATATTATTATTATTATATCATAATATTAAATATTTTATTTTCATGGTTTGAATGTTAGATTTTAAGTTAGAAAATAGCTTATCCACGTTTAACAAGTTTTTTTTATAAAAAACTTAAATTAAAGCTTTTCGAAATAGAGCTTTCGATGAAACCAAAATTATTTATAAATTACTTATTAAATATTATAAAATTATTTAAAATATTTTTTATTTTTATTGTTATTTTTAAGTTATTCGAAAGCTTAGCCAAACTGCCCTAAATACTCTTCTAGTTTCTTGTGCATTCTCTCTCGCCAGCATCCAACTGAATTAGCTTTTTACTTCTTTATTATTTTATTACCATTCCTCTTTGTCGAGAAGATATTCAATGCCACCTACCTTTGTAGCCCTACCAATACCAATAGCATTTATGATGCTATTTTTAATTTTTATACTCTCACGACCAGCGCGCGAGCGGTCTGATCTTAGGCTGGCGGTGGACCTTGCTCCGAAAAATTTTATTCGCCCGTAAGTTTTGCTCAGTAGCCTTTCTTATTTAAAATTTTTTTTTTACTCAATAGCCTCCCTTAATTACTCAATAAACCCTTCGAATTTCTAAACTATCCCTTTCCTCTTTGGCCTCCTGCCCTCCCACCCCCCAAATTTCCTCGGCGCACCCCCTTGCCCGATAGCAGAATCGCTTGCCTCCTTCCGCTCATCCCCTCACTCCCTTCTCCTTTTTTTGGCATCAGCAGGCAGCCTCCCCGACGAGCTCCTTCCCAAGCACTGACGTGCAGCAGCCTTCTCGGCACTCATCTTTCTCGGCACCGGCACTTATCTTCCCCAAATCTGATGAGTCCCTATCTCCACCTCCTTCCCTCCCTCGCCTCCGCCTGAGCTCCCTCGCCTGGCCAATCAGTCGACCTCCCTCGCCTCCGCTTGAGCTCTCTGTTCGGCCCTAGTAGGCCGAATAGAGCTGTCTGTTCGGCTTGCTGGGCCAAACAGAGTTTTTTTAATAGTAAAAATATATTATATATTTTAATAATAAAGAGTTATTATTAAAGAGAGTTGTTTTAATAATAAAGATTTATTAAAAAATATTTTAATATATCATTTAAAATCTTTTTATCAAATGAGTTTATGTTATTTTTATTAAAATCTTTTTATTAAAAAACCTTTTTTAAGAAATAATAAATATATCATTCATTATTTGATTACTATTATTACATTATTTTAGCCATTTTGTGATGAAAATCATGGGGACTAAATAATTTTTAATACAACAAAAAATTTAAATCAACTAAAAAACTCATTTGTTATATAATAATTTGAATAGATATGATTATTATTTTTCATTCAAGTGCAATAATTTCTCACCTACTATGCATGCCATCTCTGAATTCAATGATCTCATCTCATATGGCATATGGTAATTAATGCAATATACAAAGATAGATGATTAATACTAAAGTAGATACATGTATATTTTATATTTTAATCTTGCATATTAATGTTGATTAATGTCATATTTCAGATATGGATGCTGGTCCCTCACAAGTTAGACCCACAGCATCTGCCAGGAGACATCATGGCAGGTATGCTAAGCCTGAGATTCCTATTGCACCGTCGCCTCCAACTGAGACAGTAGACGAGGACATCACAGCTATGGATGTTGATGATGAAGTGGATGTGCTTTGTCTATGTGGTCCAGAGGATGAGTCTGTCCTTGGTAGTTTTAGGATACATATAGCAGCCTCCATCTGGAGGCAACATATATTGTTTGTTTGTTATTCTACTTTGTTGCCCAGATGTAGCAACCCAAGAGGGGGGTGAATTAGGTAATTAAAAATTAATTACTAGCACAGGTATGTGCTTTAACACTAATTAAAATTTACTTGGCAGTGGTGTAGTGAAGTGCACATAATAATAACACAGAAAATCATGCAACCACAACACAAAAAATTTATAGTGGTTCGGTGCCAAACCCAGCACCTATGTCCACACCCAAAAACCCTTTGGAATTTCACTCCAATCGTATCACAACGATTACAACATCTAGCCTTCTCCGGCTAGCCCTCTTGTTTATACGGCACAAGGCAGCCAAACCCCTAGCCTTACCTGGCTAGTCCTCTTGTTTCACGGCACAAGGAAGCCAACCCCTAGCCTTACCCGGCTAGTCCTCTTGTTTAATGGCACATGGAAGCCAACAAAAACCAAGGGTTAATTCTAACCCTTTTACAAAAGTTCAGAATAGATAAGAACAAGTAGCTCCTACAATGAGCAAATATTCAAGATATACTTTACAAATTTTGTAGCAAATCCTCAGCAATAAATGAAGAAGCTCCGAGGTAGCTGAAGCTTTGAATGCTTCAGGGCTTTAATAGATCTGGATGATCTTTGAGCAATGAATGATCTTCAACTTCAATGCACAGCAACTTGCTTTTCAACACTTTGAAAAATATGCAATAAATCTTTTTCTTGGATTTCTTTCTCTTGTTTCTCTCTTTCAGATTCATCATTTTGTTCTTCTAATCCCAGCTATTTAAAGCAATCCAACAACAAAAATATCTGTTAGATACATTTGAAATAAATGGAAAGTAAAATGGGAAGAAAAGATAACCGTTGATATTATTTCCCTTAAACATTGAATGCTCTGAATCCATTTGAGGAAAGAAGATCTCTGCCATAATCCAAGAGATCAAAAGTTAGTATAGCAATAGAAATCAATTAAAGAAGAGAGAGAGCACGTCCAAATATCAGAGAGGTAGCTCACTGAAATTAATTTCAGGTAGCTGAGGGGCTTGAAAACGCTCGGCCAAGAAGGAAAGAAAAGCCTCAAGCTAGCTAACCGGCTAGCTAATTTTGAAATCTCACGGCAAGTGAAAAAGATATCAGCCTCAAAGGATAAAGTAGTTAGCTCTCCAGCTAACTATCCATAAAGTGCACACGGCTTGAAGTTCATCCCAGGGAAGAATAGCTAACTCCATAGCTAGCTCACCAAAAAGTCATACGCCCAAGAGAAGAATTCAAAAAGCATTAGTTAGCTCTCAAGTAACTATGCAAAAAGTAGTTAGCTCTCTAGCTAACTAAGCCAAAAAGTAGTTAGCTCTTCAGCTAACCAAGCAAGCATCCAACGTTCAGAAAAAGAGAAGCCATAACATGGTAGTTAACTCTCCAGCTAACTAGAAAAAAGAGGTGCTCGGCTTGGAGAAGGAATCAGCCAACAGAAGTGAACATTCATACATACTCATAACAGTCATACAGAACATTATAGTTTCAAGCTAAAAATCGAAAGCAAAGTCATTACAAATATTATAGAACATAGTTTTAAGCATTCAACACAAAGTCTTAAATATTCATCATACAACAAAGTCTTAATCACTTCTCATCATCTGAATAAATATGCACTGAAGATTCATCTGGTTTTCGGAAGGGTCCTGGCTTGTCATTTGAAGATTAAGTTGGAGGAGACCAGAGGTGAGGATGTGAGAATGAAGCATCTTTAGCTGATGAAGCAGAAAGAGCAATATAGGTTTCCACAAGTCTGCTCAGCCTTGAAAGAGACATGGACCAGTGATCGACTGCATTTGTTGCATCTCTTGTCTGGCTCTCATTAGTCCGCATTTGAAATTCCACCCATTCAGCTTTGGTCTTAAAGTTTTCAATCTTGTCTTTTAAGAAATTAATTTCCTTTAGGATCCGATCCAAGACAGTATCGTTATGGTGAAAGACTCACCCATTAAGAATGCTTACATCATGGACAAGTTGACTTAGAGTGATTTTAAATTGACAGATTGTCTCGAAAACAGATGAGATGTGGGGTACTAAGGTCTGATCATTGACAGAAGATGCACTATCCCCAGAACTCCGACTGGATTTAGCAAGGGATAACTCATGAATAATCTGTTGAATTTGTTCTTCACAGATTCGCACAGTGGAGGAGAAGAGTTATCATTGCGATGAGAGGGACCAGGAGCACTAACATTGGGTGGTTCAGTCAAGAATGGATTTAGTTTATTCATGGCGGCAAGGTACGGATTAGGTTGATGAAAGTCAAAATTAAAGAAACTTTGAGATGAACATGCACGTTAAGGCTGGTTAGGTGGTGGCAAACTATTTGATTGACCAGTTCTAGATTAACTTTAATCCAAACACCATCCCTTTTAGCATAGTCTATATGGTGAAGGGAATGAGCATTGAATACGTCAGTATGACGTAATGCTACAGTAGTTTCTCCTTTAAGTTTTATATTGAAAAACTCAAAAACGTACGTGAGAAACATCCCATATGGCAATGCAGTCTTAGACCTACATAAAGATTCTTTCATAATAGTCAAAATAAGATCAAGCAGATCTACAGGGTCTTCTATAAGAATGTCATACATGATACTTATGTCACGATCGGTCACAACATTAAAAGAATCAGCACGAGGGGCAAAAATCTTGGCTATGAAACAGTTTATTTTTAACAGACAGCATATTAGCATCAAGGGTTTCTATATTACTTGCTTCACTATCATCCATATCAAGAATCATACAAATTTTATATCCTCTTTCACTAAGGAGAATTTCCAGGGCACCTTCAGAAGGAATATTCAAAGCAGAACCTAGTATTTTGATGTCAAGTTCTATCCTGGTCTTTTTCACAAAGGACGTTATGGTTCCACTTCCAAAGGTTATATTTTCATAAAATTCTCTAATTAACTCTAGATATATGGGCCTTTTGGTAGATAAAAGTTTTGTCCAACCTTGAGAAGCAAAAAGTTTTCCTATTTTGAAGCCTTCTTGATCTAGGAAATTGAAATCCACTAACTGCCATGGGCAAACAATTTGGCGGCGATAAGGGTGTTGACATGAGAAGAAGATGAGGAGGACTTCCTACGAAGATCAGAACAATTATCTTCCCTTGTGATTGCTTTCTTCTTAGGAGCCATCTTCGATCTTCTTGAAGCAGAATGGAAGGAGGAAAGAGCTTGGAAGATAGGAGATAGAAACCGGATGGACTGAGGGAGGAGACGGTTTGAGAAGACGATTGAAGTGTTGAAGAAGAGGACGATTGAAATAAGGAGAAGACGGTTGAATGAGGAGAAGCCGGTTGGTGAAAAGGTTTATATAGGTAGGATTCCTAGGTGGTTGATTGGCCAAGTGACTGGTGGGTTGCCTGGTTGGTTAACTACCTTAAAAAAAATAAAGAGAGTTGGATCAGCCGGTTGGTAAGGATTGATGGTGAAAAGCTTTTATATGAAATAAAGGGCAATTAACTTTTCAGCTAACTAACACACTCAAGTACAATAGCAGTAAATTCATTTGAAAAGGTGTTCCATTAATAGATTTGATTGAAAGTAATGGAAGATGTTATGCAAAAAATAATAAATATGATTTTCAGTTATAATGTTGAGGATCATGAAAATAATTCATTAAATAGTTCATTAAATAGTTGGATCAAACATACCAAGTTCTCTTCTAATTTCATAAAATTTTGATTCATCAAGAGGTTTGGTAAAAATATCAGCAATTTAATTTTCAGTGCTTAAAAATTCAATTACAACATTTCCATTGTTTACATGATCTCTAATAAAGTGATGTCTAATTTCAATATGTTTAGTTCTTGAATGTTGAATAGGATTTTTAGTTAAACTAATTGCACTTGTATTATCACATTTTATTGGTATGGCTTTTTGTTTGATGCCATAATCTTCTAGCTGCTGCTTAATCCATAAGATTTGAGCACAACAACTTTCAGCTGCAACGTATTCGGCCTCGGCCGTAGACAATGCTACTGAAGTTTGCTTTTTGCTAAACCATGAAATTAAGTTAACAACTAGAAATTGGTAAGTTCCGCTAGTTGATTTTCTGTTTAATTTACATCCAGCAAAATCTGAATAAGTATAACCTATTAAGTCAATGCTAGATTGTTTGTCATACCATAGTCCTAAATTCATTGTTCTATTCAAATATTTAAATATTCTTTTAACAGCAAGCAAGTGTGATTCTTTAGGATTAGCTTGATATCTAGCACACATGCAAATAATGAATAAGATATATGGTCTACTAGCAATTAAATATAATAATGATCCTATCATACCTCTATAAAGTTTCAAATCAACAAACTTTTCAGAGTTATAAGATTCAAGTCTACACGATGAGCTCATAGGGGTACCAATACTTTTTGATGTCTCCATGCCAAACTTTTTGATCATTTCTTTGATATACTTGGATTGGCTTATGAAGATGTCGTCTTTGCTCTGTTTGATCTGTAGTCCGAGAAAATAGTTTAGTTCTCCCATTATACTCATCTCGAACTCTCCCTGCATAAGCTTAGCAAAGTCCTTGCACAAAGAATCATTAGTGGAACCGAATATGATATCATCAACATAGATTTGAATAATTAATATATCTTCATCTTGTCTTTTAATGAATAAGGTTGTATCCACGTTTCTTTGAATAAATTCATTGTTGATCAAGAACTTACTTAATCTTTCATACCAAGCTCGGGGCGCTTGCTTCAAACCATACAAAGCTTTGTTCAATTTAAATACGTGGTTTGGAAAACAAGTGATTTTCAAAGCCGGGTGGCTGTTCCATAAAAACTTATTCAGCAATGTATCCATTTAATAAAGCGCTTTTAACATCCATTTGATATAGTTTATAATTCATAAAGCAGGCATAAGCAAGTAGTAATCTAATAGCTTCTAATCTAGCAACTGGGGCATAACTTTCATCAAAATCAATTCCCTCTTCTTGATTATAACCCTTAGTTACTAATCTTCCTTTGTTTCTAATTATATTACCATGTCCATCCAATTTGTTCCTAAAAACCCATTTAGTCCCAATAATTTGATGATCATGAGGTCTTTCAGTAAGAGTCCATACATTATTTCTTTCAAACCGGTGAAGTTCCTCATGCATGGAATTAATCCAATCAACATCATTTTTAGCATCATCATAGCATTTAAGTTCAATTTTAGATACAAATGCTAAGTTGTTATAAGTATCCCTAAATGATGATCTAGTTTTAACTCCTTGTGATGGATCACCTATGATTTGATCTTTAGGGTGACTGAGAACGTACCTCCATCCTCTTTCTAATTCATCATTACCTTATGAAGCTTCTGGTAGGTCAACGTTCTCTTCTTCATTTACTTCTAGTGTATCCGAGTCATCCTTATCCTTCAGGGTGATGTCCTTGAGTTGATCTTCAATTTCATCTGCATCATTTATACCTTTTCTCTTCCTTAATGGAAGATCATTAGATTCATCAAAGATAACATGAATTGATTCTTCTACTACTAGAGTCTTTTTGTTGAATACTCTAAAGGCTCTACTATGCAAAGAATAACCAAGAAAATTCCTTCATCAGATTTAGCATCAAATTTATCAAGGTTTGATTTTCTATTATTTAAAACAAAACATCAGCATCCAAAAACAAAAATAACTGACGTTTGGTTTTCTTCCTTTCCAAAGTTCATACGGAGTCTTTTTCAAAATAGGTCTAATCAATACACGATTTAAAACATAACATGCAGTGTTGATAGCTTCAGCCTAAAAGTACTTTGGGAGATTGCTCTCACACAACATGGTATGGGCCATTTCTTCTAAAGTTCTATTCATTCTTTCTACTACTCCATTTTGTTAGGGTGTTCTTCATGCAGAAAAATTATGTTCAATTCCATTTTCATTACAAAAATCTTCAAAAGATTTATTTTCAAATTTTTTTCCATGATCACTTCGTATCGATAAAATAGAAGAATTCTTTTTATTTGTAATTCTTTTAAATCATTTTTGAAATGCGGGAAATGCTTCATCTTTACTGGTTAAAAATAAAACCCATATAAAATAAGAAAAATCATCAATAACAACAAAACCATATCTTTTTCCTCCTAGACTAGTTGTTCTTGTAGGACCGAATAAATCCATATGCAAAAGTTTCAAATGTTTAGTGGTTGAAACCAAATTCTTTGATTTAAAAGATACTCGGGTTTATTTTCCAAATTGACAAGCATTGCCGATCTTATCTTTTTCAAAAATGAGTTTTGGCAAACCATGCACTAAATCTTTCTTAATTAATTTAGATAGTAAAGCCATGCTTGCATGAGCTAGCCTACGATGTCATAACCAACTATTATCAGTTTTATTGTTTGTAGCAACTAGGCAATCAACATTTTGATCATGCAAATCATTTAAATTAACAATATATACATTACCATGCCTTTGACCAACAAATCTCATATTTTTATTAGCAGGATTTTTAACAATGCATAAGGATGATTCAAATGTAACTTTAAATCATTTGTCACATAATTGACTAATACTAAGTAAATTATGTTTCAGTCCTTTCATAAGTAAGACATTATCAATATAAGCATGAGGTGTGATACCTATTTTTTCAATGCCAATTATTTTACCTTGGCCATTATCACCGAAAGTAACAACACCTCCATCTTTTGCCTCTAAAGTGATGAATTGCGATTCATCACCTGTCATGTATCTTAAGCACCCGCTATCCAAATACCATTATCTTTTAGTTGCTCGGGTTGCAAGACACACCTGCATACACAATTTTAAATTTTGCTCTTAGGTACCCAAGCTTTCTTGGGTCCTTTAGGGTTAGTTAAGATAGTTCCTTTTGGAACCCATATTTTTCTCACATTGTGTGTGTGACAAGTATAAGCTTTGTATCCCAATTTTCCACATTTGAAACATATAATTTTGGTAGAATCATCAGCATGCACATAAATATTTTTCAAAAATTTTTGTCTTTCAAAAAGATTACATCCAAGACCAGCTCTATTGTAAATAATACTTTAACTATTTAAAATCATTTCTAATTTTTTTGAGCTTAAAGTAAATTTATTAATAATTGGTTTTAATCTATTTACTTCATTTTTTAAATCTTAGTTTTCCTTCAGCAATAATTCATTATCTTTTGAAATTCTTTCTTTTTCAAGAGTAGGATTTTTAATTTTATTTTTCAAATATTTGTTCTTTGAACTTAAGTTTGCAAAATCGTCAACAAGTTCATAAAATGCACCATGTAATTCATCAAAAGTAAAGTCATCTAGAAAGCTAGGGCTTACCTCATCATTATCAGCCATGAAACATACATTGGCAATTTCAGTTTTTTAATTTCATTTTTCAAATATTTGTTCTTTGAACTTAAGTTTGCAAAATCGTCAACAAGTTTATAAAATGCACCATGTAATTCATCAAAAGTAAAGTCATCTAGAAAGCTAGGGCTTACCTCATCATTATCAGCCATGAAACATACATTGGCAATTTCAGTTTTTTCTTTATCTTCTGAACGTGTAGCCTCACTGTCGCTCCATGTAGCCATCATTGCTTTCTTCTTTATTCTTTTGGATCCTTTCTTTAATAGTGGACATTCTGGTCTGATATGTCCAGGCTTCTTGCACTCATAGCATGTAGAAGGTTAACTCTTTTCCTTTTCTTTGCTATGATCCCCTTTGGCAAAATATTTTTTTTTTCCAAACTTCTTTCTTTTCATAAACTTTTTGAATTTCCTTGAGATAAGTGTCATTTCATCATCTTTCTCACTATCACTAGTGGTTTTCTCACTTTCATCATCTTGAGTTGCACTCTTTAATGCCATAGTTCTTTTCTTCTTTGATTCATCTTCATCAATATGTTGTCATTACTGAAGCTCATGAGTCATCAAAGAACTAACCAATTCTTCAAGTGATAAAGTGTTGAGATCTTTTGCTTCTTGTATTGCAATAACTTTGGCTTCTCATGACCTAGGCAAAGATCTTAAAATTATTCTAACAAGATCACTGTTAGCATAAGATTTTCTAAGACTTTTCAGTCCATTGATAATATCAGTAAATCTTGTAAATATATCAGTGATATTTTTAGCTAAATCCATATTAAATAATTCATACTTATGAACAAGCATATTTATTTTGGATTCCTTGACTTGATTTGTACCCTCATGGGTGACTTCAAGTCTATCCCAGATTTCTTTAGCAACATGCAAGTAGATATGCGATTAAACTCATTTACATCAAGAGAACAATAAAGAATATTCATAGCTTTTGCATTTAATTGAGCTAGTTTCTTATCTTGCTCATCCCATTCAAATTCAGGTTTCGCAATATCAAGATTATCAATCTTAATAGTGGGTGTGTGTGATCCATTAATTATGATTCCCCATAAATTATAATCTAGTGCTTGAATGAAGATTTTCATTCATGCTTTCCAATATGTGTAATTTGTTCCACTGAACAAAGGTGGTCTATTAGTTGATTGTCCTTTAATCAATATAGATCCCATTTGGATTACTACTGATCTTTGGCTTCAAGCTACTGAAAGCTATAGAAATTAAGAGCACGCTGCTCTGATACCACTTGTTGCCCAGATGTAGCAACCCGAAAGGAGGGTGAATTAGGTAATTAAAAATTAATTAGTAACGCAGATATGTGCTTTAACACTAATTAAAATTTACTTGGCAGTGGTGCAGTGAAGTGCATAGAATAATAACATAGAAAATCAAGCAACCACAAATACAAGAGAGTTTATAGTGGTTCGGTGCCAAACTCAGCACCTACGTCCACACCCCAAAAACCCTTTGAAAATTTCACTTCAATCGTATCACAATGATTAAAACCTCTAGCCTTCCTCGGCTAGCCCTCTTGTTTATACGGCACAAGGCAACCAAACCCTAGCCTTACCCAGCTAGTCCTCTTGTTTCACGGCACAAGGAAGCCAACCCCTAGCCTTACCCGGCTAGTCCTCTTATTTAATGGCACAAGGAAGCCAACAAGAACCAAAGATTAGTTCTAACGCTTTTACAAAAGTTCAGAATATATAAGAACAAGTAGCTTCTACAATGAGCAAATATTCAAGATATACTTCACAAATTTTGTAACAAATCCTCAGCAATAAATGAAGAAGCTCAAAGGTAGCTGAAGCTTTGAATGCTTGAGGGGTTTAATAGATCTGGATGACCTTTGAGCAATGAATGATCTTCAACTTCAATGCACAACAACTTGCTTTTCAACACTCCAAAAAAATGCAATAAAGGCTCTCTTTTTTAGATTTCTCTCTTGTTTTTCTCTTTTAGATTCATCATTTTGTTCTTCTAATCCTAGCTATTTAAAGCAATCCAACAACAAAAATATCCGTTAGATACATTTGAAATAAATGGAAAGTAAAACGAGAAGAAAAGATAACCGTTGAGATTATTTTCCTTAAGCATTGAATGCTCTGAATCCATTTGAGGAAGGAAGATCTCTGCCATAATCCAATAGATCAAAAGTTAGTATAGCTGAAAATAGAAATTAATTAAAGAAGAGAGAGAGAGCACTCCTAAATATCAGAGAGGTAGTTGATTGGAATTAATTCCAGCTGAGGGGCTTGAAGACGCTTGGCCAAGAAGGAAAGAAAAGCCATAAGCTAGCTAACCGGCTAGCTAATTTTAAAATCTCACGGCAAGTGAAAAAGATATCAGCCTCAAAGGATAAAATAGTTAGCTCTCCAGCTAACTATCTATAAAGTGTACACGGCTTGAAGTTCATCCCAGGGAAGAATAGCTAACTCCATAGCTAGCTCACCAAAAAGTCATACGCCTAGGAGAAGAATTCAAAAGGCATTAGTTAGCTCTCTAGCTAACTATGCAAAAACTAGTTAGCTCTCTAGCTAACTAAGCCAAAAAGTAGTTAGCTCTTCAGTAAACCAAGCAAGCATCCAACGTTCAGAAAAAGAGAAGCCATAACAGGGTAGTTAGCTCTCCAGCTAACTAGAAAAAAGAGGCGCTCGACTTGGAGAAGGAATCAGCCAATAGAAGAAGAAGAGTTAGCTCTTTAGCTAACTAAGTTCAAAACATCATGGCAAGAGGAAATCGTCCGTCCAAGGCAGCTAACTCCTTAGCTAGCTATGAAAAGCATCCATACGCCCAAGAGAAAAATAGTTAGCTCTCTAGCTAACTCAAAAAGATAACCTCACTGTTGGCCCAGATGGCAACCCAAGAGGGGGGGGGGTGAATTGGGTTCTTAAAAAATTTAAGACTTTTTTAACTTTAATTGATTAGTTAGCAAGATGTGCAAGTGAGAGGCTAACTAAAATTAATACACAAGCAAATAAAGAGAGATAGAGATAGAGAAAATTAGGCACGGCAAACACAAGGCAATTTTATAGTGGTTCGGCGCAACCAGCACCTACGTCCACTCCCAAGATTCACTTGGGTCCACACTATAATCTCTCTAGATTACAGCCGAGTTGTTTTCCAAGCTCACAACTCAAACTTATTGTTTTACCGGGTGCACAACGAACCCAGCTGGTTTTAACTCGGGCTTACCAGCACAAAACCCTACACGTTATTTTTCTAAGGCTCACAACTAACCCAACACAAGCACTCCGGCTTGCAACGAGGTATACCAACCTCCACTAATTCAATCCACTGATTGAATCAGCAAACAAATAATAATGATAGTGTTTGAACAATAAAGTGCTCCCCTTGAGCAAATATACAAATGAAGTACAAAATATTAAAAGGTTAGAAAAGCCTGATTGTTTTGCCGATGGTGGATGCTTGGGCTTTCTCCCTTCTTCTCTTCAACTCCTCTATAAGTGTTGAATCTCGCCTCAGCTAGATTCTTGACGGTTGAAGACTTTGGAGTTGAGATGAAGCTTTTTCCTCTTTTGAAAATCCGCCGATTTGATCTTTGAAACGCACTTGGATTTTCTTCTGGCTCTTATGGATTGATGAGAAGGAGTAGACGAATCTTTCACTTGGATTTCACTCCTTTTGAAACACTCTTCTTTGAGCTAAAAGATTTTTCCAATATGCTCTGTTTTTCCCTCTTTTCAAATGATATTCTTTTCTCTCTTTTTGATTTTCTCTGGGTTGTTTTGATTTGAAAAGAACTCCTCTATTTATAGAATCTGCAAAAATATATCCGTTAGAGACAAGGAAAAATAGCCGTTATTCAAAAATATAACCGTTGGGGCTGATGTGTCATCGTTAAGAATCGCGCCCAGAAATGCTGGAGTCGACTCATGCTTTTCCCGAGTCGCTCGAGCTCATTTTACCAAAAATAGAAATGTTAGGGGTCGACTCGATAAAGGTGAAGTGTCGACTCCTGATAGTCGGGAGTCGACTAGTGAAAGTCTTGGGATCGACTCGAGAGGTGCTCAGAAAAATACTCTTCTGGTGTCTGAGCGGAGTCAACTCGCACAGTCCAGGAGTCGGCTCGACAGAATCAGGAGTCGACTCGACAATTTCATGGGTCGACTCGACATAGATGCACATTTCTGTACACTGAGCGGAGTCGACTCTGAAACTCAGGAGTCGGCTCCGGAACGTATCAAAAATCAGAAACTTTTCTGATTGACATTAAAATCGTTCCAGATACATTTCCATTCATTGTTTTGACATGAAATCAATAGAATTAACCTTTAGAAGTGATTCATGAACTAATCCATAAACTTTTTGAATAAAGCATGAATTATAACATTTCTTTTCAAATGTTTGAATATTGAGCTTAAAGTCACTTTCAAAATTGATTAAAATTAAACTTGAGCATTCTCATTGATTGTTCAAAATAAATTTGTTGCTTCATTTTCATAAACTCATTACATCCTTTAATAAACTCAATGACTTTTAGTAATCATCAAAATCAAAAGGATTGGATCATATAATTTTTCATAATCTTTCAACAATCTCCCCTTTTTGATGATGACAAAAATATTGAGTTTGTTCATGATTGATTAGTGAATTGATTTTGTTTTCATAGTTAGGCTTAGGCTCCCCCTTAATGAGGTAGCTCCCCCTATGAAACTTAATTAATTATCATAAACATAGACAATCATAGAACTATAAAATTCTCCCCCTTTTTTGTTATCAACAAAAAGATAGAGAATCACAAACATTCATTCAATTTCATTGAAATAAGGAAATAGAGAATTCATTTCATTCAAAAGTCTAGTACATCAAAATGTTCAATACATTGATTTCATAAAGAAAGCATAAAAACTTCAGTACAAAACAACTCTAGTAACTCAAAAATGAGTTCTTACAATTCTAGTTAGATGATCAACTATATTTTTCATTCCTTTAGATTGAATTTTTACATAGTCCTTGAGTTTTTCATCAACAAAGGTGCACGCACTCTGAATTTTGTCTTGAAGCTCTGCGTTGCTCTTTGCATATGTCTCTCTAACTCCACATATATCCTTAAGTTCTTCAAAAATATTCTTGAGATCACTACTTAAGGATGCTGATGAAGATCCGAGAGTGGACTCAATCTTTGAAATACGATCATCAAGAGAATAAAGTGTTTCTCTCAAATGCATAAATTTATTCTCAAATTAGTTTTAAGCTTATCTGATTGATCTTCAAGTAAGGCTTTGAGTTGCATAATTTGTTGATCTGAAAAGCTAGCTGAAGATGAAGTCTGAACAAAAGTTGGAGCAGGGGCTGGAGCAGAGGCAGAAACCAAAGGACTTGGAGGTGCAGGCGAGGGATGTCTAACAGAGGGTCCTGCAGCCTCAGTCTCTATAGCTCTATCTTCTGTCACTCCTTTCCTTTCCCATTTACCATCCTTTTTGACAAATCTCATCCGATGAATTGTTGCTAGACTATAGAAATCAGTGTGTCTTAAATTCTTCATAGGTTCATTATCAGAAATTATCACACCCTGGCTTCGAAAAATCAAAGTAAGTATCATCCCATAAGGCAGACTCGATTTCCTTTTCCCTCCACAATCTGCTATATACCACAGAATCATGCTGGGAAGATTGATAGGCTTGCCTGTCACTATGGCGTCCATTACAAACACATCTCTCTCAGAAACATAGTCAAATCTACCAGTTTTAGGAAAGAGAATCCTACTGCAGATATTGTGTAGCAATCTCAACTCTAAAGAAAGCTGATTAGCAAATATCTCTTCAAAACCAACCACTTCCTGTTTAATAATCTGGATAAGGCTGGGGCGCGGTCATCAGAAGAGAATGTGGAGGTGCCAGACAAAGGTAAATCCAATAATCTAGATAAGACTTCAGTTGTCACAGATAATCTTACTCCTCTCACATTGTTAATAAGCCCATGGTCTCCTCTAGACAAATTTTTGTAAAATTCTTTAACCAATGAGGGATAAGTCGGGCACTCAAGAGAGCAAACTTTCTCCCATCCCATCTCGATTAACTGTCTCCCGACAAGAAAGCCCTCATTCTCAAACAATTCAAAATCCACCTTCCTACCAGTGGTAATTATCCTATCTGCTAGACGATCTACCTGGGAGGACGTGGCAGCAGGAGCAGCAGTTGGGGTAGAAGCAGATGAGGTGGAGTCCGAGCTTGGAGAAGGCTCTCGCACGGGACACTTCATCGGCTTCTTCACTGAACGCTTTCTCTTGATGCCACCCGCCACAACACTCGATCCTCTAGTTTTAGGTGCCATTTGATGATTGGAGGTGATAATCAGGGATTATTGGAAGTTTGGAAGATTTGGAGAGAGCGTGGAGAGAGTATTTTTCGATTTGGGGTCGGATAGAATGAGCGACGAGTCGACTCTGCCCTAGAAAAATCAATTTGGGACCACCTCGAGTCGGCTCGTGCAAACCCGGGTGTCGACTCGGCACAGACACAGAAAGGTCATCCCGACATGGAGTCGACTCGCGCCAGAGAGGGGTTGACTCGAGAGTTTCAGTTGAAACTGGGAGTCGACTCCGATACGCATCAAGTCGGCTCCGAGACTATTTCAGACCAAAATTATGAAATTTTTGAAATGTGCCCGGAAAATGATCATAAAATTTGATAAATAATCATTGGATATGAGTGAATCAATTAGATATGAATTCTAGATAAGATTTCCTTAAGGATTGAGGATTTGAAAGAATCTTAGATAAAATTTCCTTAGGGGTTTCAAATTCATTCTAAAGGATCACAAATACCTAACTCTCCTCTAAGATAACAGAATCTCTCTTCATTTAAAGGTTTGGTGAATATGTCAGCTAATTGATCTTCAGTGTTAACATAATCAAGACATATTTCATTATTTGCTACATGTTCTCTTATAAAATGATATCTGATTTCTATGTGCTTAGTTCTTGAATGTTGAATTGGATTCTTTGTTAGATTAATTGCGCTAGTGTTATCACATCTTATGGGTGTCTTATCAAGTGTGATACCATAGTCTTCAAGTTGTCGCTTAATCCATAGGATTTGCGCACAGCAACTTCCAGCTGCTACATATTCAGCTTCAGTAGTTGATAATGCAACTGAATTTTGCTTTTTGCTAAACCATGTGATTAAGTTACTTCCTAAGAAATGGCATGCACCACTTGTGCTCTTTCTATCTAATTTACATCCAGCATAATCAGAATCTGAATATGCAATTAGATTTAACGTGGAGTCTCTAGAATACCATAAACCTACATTTTTTGTTCCACTTACATATCTTAGTATTCTTTTAACAGCTATTAAATGTGATTCTTTAGGTTCAGATTGAAATCTAGCACATAAACATACTGAAAACATAATGTCTGGTCTACTTGCTGTTAAATAAAGAAGGGATCCGATTATACCTCGATAATACTTTTGGTCAACCTTTTTACCTTCTTCATCTTTGTCCAGCTTGCATGAAGGACTCATTGGAGTTCCGAGGGGTTTCGTTGATTCCATACCAAACTTTTTGAGTAGTTCTCTTGTGTATTTGGTTTGGTTGATAAAGATTCCCTCTTTGCTTTGTTTGATCTGGAGTCCAAGGAAGAAGTTGAGTTCTCCCATCATGCTCATCTCGAATTCTCCCTGCATCAACTTTGCAAATTCTTGACAAAGAGAGTCGTTAGTAGCACCAAAAATAATGTCATCTACGTATATTTGTACTACAAGTAAATCTTTACCTTTTCTTTTCAAAAACAAAGTTTTATCAACATTTCCTCTTGTAAAATCATTTTCTATTAAGAATTTACTTAACCTATCATACCAAGCTCTAGGTGCTTGTTTCAAACATATAAAGCTTTGTGTAGTTTAAAAACGTGATTTGAAAACTCGTGATCTTCAAAACCTGGTGGTTGTTCTACATAAACTTCTTCATTAATAAATCCATTTAAAAATGCGCTTTTTACATCCATTTGAAATAAGTTAAAGTTCATATGACATGCAAATGCAAGTAATAGCCTAATGGCTTCTAATCTAGCTACAGGTGCAAAGGTTTCATCAAAATCAATACCTTCCTCTTGATTATATCCTTTAGCAACCAATCTAGCTTTGTTTCTAATTACAATGCCATTTTCATCTAGTTTATTTTTAAAAACCCATTTTGATCCTATTACTGAATGGTTTTTAGGTCTTTCAACTAAGGTCCAAACATTATTTCTTGTAAATTGATTTAGTTCTTCTTGCATTGCTAACATCCAATTATTATCTTTTTCAGCTTCTTCTATAGTTTTAGGTTCAATTTGTGAAACAAATGCAAGATGATTACTAATATTTCTCATGTATGATCTAGTCCTTATTCCTTGAGATGGATCGCCTATAATCAATTCTTTAGGATGACTATGAGCATATCTCCAGTCTCTTGGAAGATCTACATCATTATGATCAATATTGACATCATTATCCTTATGTGAATCATCATCTTTAGCTTCTTGCTCATGATCAGAAGATACTTCAATATTAAGTTTTTCAAGATCTTTTTCAATTATGTTTGTATCTTCCTCATCATCAAGCTTTTCAGAACTAGATGCTAAAGATTCATCGAAAACTATATGAATGGATTCTTCAACTACTAAGGTTTTCTTGTTAAATACTCTATAAGCTTTACTAGTTGTTGAATATCCTAAAAAGATTCCTTCATCAGATTTAGCATCAAATTTTCCTAAATTGTTTTTACCATTATTATGAATGAAACACTTACATCCAAATGCATGAAAGTATTTTATATTTGGTTTTCTTTCATTCCATAATTCATAAGGTGTTTTCTTTAAGATTGGTCTTATTAAGGCTCTGTTTAATATGTAACATGCTGTGTTAATTGCTTCCGCCCAAAAATACTTTGGTAAGTTGCTTTCACATAGCATGGTACGGGCCATGTCTTCTAGAGTCCTATTTTTCCTTTCAACTACACCATTTTGTTGTGGAGTCCTAGGGGCTGAAAAATTATGATTAATTCCATTTTCAGAACAAAAACTTTCAAATAAGTGATTTTCAAATTCTGTTCCATGATCACTTCTAAGAGATACTATAGTAGTGTTTTTCTCATTTGTGACTTTCTTAAAGAATTTCAGGAAAATTGAGAAAGTCTCATCTTTGTGAGCTAAAAACATTACCCAAGTATATCTAGAATAATCATCTACAATCACTAGACCATATTTCTTTCCTCCTAGACTTGTGGTTCTAGTTGGTCCGAAAAGATCCATGTGAAGTAGCTCTAAAGCCCTAGAAGTTGAAACAATGTTTTTAGATTTAAAAGAACTTCTAGTTTGTTTTCCAAATTGACATGCATCACATATTTTATTATTTTCAAAATCTAATTTAGGTAATCCTTTAACTAAATCCATTTTAATTAGTTTTGAAATAAGGTGTGTGCTTGCATGACCTAATCTACGATGCCACAACCAACTAATTTCATTTATGTTAGCATTGTCAGCAATTAAGCAATGATCACTCAAAGATAATTTTTCCAAGTCAACTAAGTAAACATTGCCATGTCTATAACCAGTAAAAACAATGCTATCATCAATAGAATTAGTTACAGTGCATAAAGAAGATTCAAATGAAACATTAAAATTTTTATCACATAATTGGCTTATGCTAATTAGATTATGCTTCAAACCATTAACATAAAGTACATTATCAATAAATGTAGATGGAGTTATACGGACTTTACCAAGGCCCATAATTTGACCTTTACCGTTATCACCAAACGTAACAACTCCACCTTTCTTTTCTTCTAGGGTGATGAATTCATCTTTGTCACCCGTCATATGTCTTGAGCAGCCACTATCAAGGTACCACTTTTTCTTTGATCTTTTGGCTACAAGACATTCCTGCAACATAATTTAAACTTTATGTTTAGGTACCCAAGCTTTCTTGGGTCCTTCATGGTTAGCAGCAATAAAAGTTGTTCCTTTCGGAACCCATATTTTCTTAACTTTAATATTTAACTTGTTGTTATTCTTTAACATTTTGCATTCAAATGATTTATGACCTTTTTCATTACATTTGAAACAAGTTATATTACTTTGGTTAGCTTTTATAAAAATATTCTTTAGAGATTTCTGTTTTCTTAATGTGTTATATCCTAAACCTGCTTTGTCAAAAACAGCTTTTTGACTATCTAGGATCATGTTGAGTTTAGTTGAACTTAAAGTGAATTTCTCAACAATGTCTTTATATTTTTTAACATCTTTCTTAAGAGAGTCAATTTCTTTAGCTTGCTGTTCTTTATCTAAAGCTAAAGTTTCTATTTGATCTTTTAAATCTTTAGTTGAGTTTTTAGTTTCAGATTTTAATAAATCTTTTTCTTGATTAAGATTATCTCTTTCTTTCCTAAGTTCTTCTTTTTCATTTGTTAAGTTCTTAACTTCTAAAGCTAATTCATTTTTACTTTTAGCTAAACTTATATTGTCATTTTTCAAAAACTTATACTTTTTCTTTAAGGATTTAAAATCAATCATAAGTTCATTGAAAGCCTCAAACATTTCATCAAATGTAAATTCATCATCGAGAGTTTCGGTACTTACCTCATTGTCGTTGTCGTCGTCGTTGGCCATGAAGCAGACATTAGCAACTTCTTTTTGTTCTTCTTCTTCGGAAGAAGACTCTTCACTATCAGTCCAAGTTGCCATGTAGGCCTTTTTCTTTTTCTTGTAGGCCTTCTTAAGTAAAGGACAGTCATATCTAAAATGCCCTGGTTTTTTACATTCATAGCATACTAAGGGCTCTTTTTCTTTTCTTTCTCTTTGTCCTTTCTCTTATCCTTTTCCTTTTCTCCTTCCATTTTTGAAACAAATCTCTTTTTGTGGAAGGGCCTCCTTCTTTGCATAAATTTCTTGAACTTCCTTGCAAGGAGGGCTGACTCATCATCATCATCCTCTTCATTATCGCTGCTGCTTATTTCCTTTTCTGCAGCTTTGAGGGCGATGGTCTTCTTCTTTCTTGACTCATCCTCATTGACATGTTGTTTGACTTGAAGCTCATGAGTCATCAGCGAACCAAGAAGCTCTTCCAAAGGTAGGATGTTCAGATCTTTGGCTTCTTGTATGGCGGTCACCTTGGCTTCCCAAGTTCGTGGAAGTGACCTGAGGATTTTGCGAACAAGCTCAGAATTAGTATAAACTTTTCCAAGACTTTTCAAACCATTCACAATATCAGTAAATCTAGTGAACATGCATGTGATGGTTTCATTTTGTTCCATATTAAATAATTCATATTTATGAACCAAAATATTTATCTTTGATTCTTTTACTTGGTTTGTTCCTTCATGAGTAATTTCCAACCTATCCCAAATTTCTTTTGCGGAATTACAAGTTAAGATTCGGTTGAATTCATTTGAATCCAAGGAACAATATAAAATATTAATGGCCTTAGCATTTAGTTGTGCCATTCTCCTATCATTATCATTCCAATCCCTTTCGGGTTTAGGAACAATAGTGCCATCAATAAGGTGTGTGGGTGTACTAGGTCCATTAATTATAACACCCCAAAGCTCATAATCAGAAGCTTGAATGAATATCCTCATTCTAGCTTTCCAATAAGAATAGTTTGAGCCATTAAAAAGTGGAGGTCTATTCATAGAATGACCTTCAGCAAAACTTGACCCAATTTGTGTTGCCATATGGATCTTTAGCCCTTGATCGTGAGATCAAATTCTAAATGAGCACTTGCTCTGATACCAATTGTTGGCCCAGATGGCAACCCAAGAGGGGGGGGGTGAATTGGGTTCTTAAAAAATTTAAGACTTTTTAACTTTAATTGATTAGTTAGCAAGATGTGCAAGTGAGAGGCTAACTAAAATTAATACACAAGCAAATAAAGAGAGATAGAGATAGAGAAAATTAGGCACGGCAAACACAAGGCAATTTTATAGTGGTTCGGCGCAACCAGCACCTACGTCCACTCCCAAGATTCACTTGGGTCCACACTATAATCTCTCTAGATTACAGCCGAGTTGTTTTCCAAGCTCACAACTCAAACTTGTTGTTTTACCGAGTGCACAACGAACCCAGCTGGTTTTAACTCGGGCTTACCAGCACAAAACCCTACACGTTGTTTTTCTAGGGCTCACAACTAACTCAACACAAGCACTCCGGCTTGCAACGAGGTATACCAACCTCCACTAATTCAATCCACTGATTGAATCAGCAAACAAATAATAATGATAGTGTTTGAACAATAAAGTGCTCCCCTTGAGCAAATATACAAATGAAGTACAAAATATTAAAAGGTTAGAAAAGCCTGATTGTTTTGCCGATGGTGGATGCTTGGGCTTTCTCCCTTCTTCTCTTCAACTCCTCTATAAGTGTTGAATCTCGCCTCAGCTAGATTCTTGACGGTTGAAGACTTTGGAGTTAGATGAAGCTTTTTCCTCTTTTGAAAATCCGCCGATTTGATCTTTGAAACGCACTTGGATTTTCTTCTGGCTCTTGTGGATTGATGAGAAGGAGTAGACGAATCTTTCACTTGGATTTCACTCCTTTTGAAACACTCTTCTTTGAGCTAAAAGATTTTTCCAATATGCTCTGTTTTTCCCTCTTTTCAAATGATATTCTTTTCTCTCTTTTTGATTTTCTCTGGGTTGTTTTGATTTGAAAAGAACTCCTCTATTTATAGAATCTGCAAAATATATCCGTTAGAGACAAGAAAAAATAGCCGTTATTCAAAAATCTAACCGTTGGGGCTGATGTGTCATCGTTAAGAATCACGCCCAGAAATGCTGGAGTCGACTCATGCTTTTCCCAAGTCGGCTCGAGCTCATTTTACCAAAAATAGAAATGTTAGGGGTCGACTCGATAAAGGTGAAGTGTCGACTCCTGATAGTCGGGAGTCGACTCGTGAAAGTCTTGGGGTCGACTCGAGAGGTGCTCAGAAAAACACTCTTCTGGTGTCTGAGCGGAGTCGACTCGCACAGTCCAGGAGTCGGCTCGACAGAATCAGGAGTCGACTCGACAATTTCATGGGTCGACTCGACACAGATGCACATTTCTGTACACTGAGCGGAGTCGACTCTGAAACTCAGGAGTCGGCTCCGGAACGTATCAAAAATCAGAAACTTTTCTGATTGACATTAAAATCATTCCAGATACATTTCCATTCATTGTTTTGACATGAAATCAATAGAATTAACCTTTAGAAGTGATTCATGAACTAATCCATAAACTTTTTGAATAAAGCATGAATTATAACATTTCTTTTCAAATGTTTGAATATTGAGCTTAAAGTCACTTTCAAAATTGATTAAAATTTAAACTTGAGCATTCTCATTGATTGTTCAAAATAAATTTGTTGCTTCATTTTCATAAACTCATTACATCCTTTAATAAACTCAATGACTTTTAGTAATCATCAAAATCAAAAGGATTGGATCATATAATTTTTCCATAATCTTTCAACACTCACGGCTTGGTGGATCCTGTAAAAAAATAGTTAGCTAACAATGAAAAGTAGTTAGCTCCCAAGGCAAAGCAGTTAACTAACAGGGTATGCTAGCTAGCCATGAGAGGCATCCAGCTAGCTCACCGGTTAGCTAAGAATAGGAACCATTCGGCCATGCAAAGTTACAGGAAAAATTAGTTAACTAAAAATGAATCCAGCTGGCTAAGAGGGAGGACAAGTTAGCTACTTAGCTAACTGAATCCCATAGCATTCGGCTAGCACAATGAACATACAAAAAGTAGTTAACTAAAATGGAATTTCAGCTAGCTCAGAAGGAGGCCAAGCTAGCTAACTAGCTTGCTAAAAATAAGCATGGTTAGGCTAGCATAGATAACAGGGAGCATAGTTAGCTAATATGGAATGCCAGTTAGCCAAGGAAGGGACCAGCTAGCTATCCAGCTAGCTAAAATGGAGACCCATTCGGCCAGGCCACTGTAAGATAGTGTCAGTTAGCTAACAAATGTGTCAGCTAGCTAGACAGAAGGATAAGCTAGCTAACTAGCTAACTCCCAACATAATTCAAACGGCCAGGGATGAATGGATCAAATAGATAGCTTCTAGATAACAAATAAAAATGAAAGAGATATACTACCATAAGATTTTTCTTGATAACTCATTTGTAAAACACCTGTACTTTCCTGCATCAAGCTTAATAAATAGAATTAGTCTTTGCTTAGTTGTTTTGTAAGCATCAAAATCAATTTATGGTCAACATACTTTATTTTCTTTAATGTATTGTTACGATGTTGTTATATAATTTATTCATGTTATCCATTTATATTTTACAGGAACGGACCCCACTGAAGTGCATGAACCATGCTGCCAAGGTAGGTGAGTGGCAGTGGTGGGCATCAGGGCAATCAAATAGGAGATTTAGAGAAATAGTTCAGCAGTCGGGCCTGGTTGAACTACTGTATTGCTCTTATCGGTTCACCAATAAGATTCTTGTCTTGGGCTTCGTCGAGAGATGGCAGCCCGAGACGAACACCTTCCATCTTTCCTTTCGCGAGATGACGATCACGTTGAATGAAGTTACCGCTATATTAGGGATTAGTGTCATAGGTGCCTCAGTATTACTATCATGTGATGGGATGAGTGATCGGGATGCTGAGTACCTACTAGTGGAGCTGTTAGGTGTATCACAGGTAGATGCGCATCAGAAGGTACTATCAGTACGTGATCAATCTGTGAGATTAGAGTGGCTGAAGAGTCATTTTCATGCTGTATATCATAGAGATAACCACCATAGGATAGAGTGTGCAGCGCGAGGGTATTTGCTATTTTTGTTAGGGTGCATACTCTTTGTTGATAAGAGCGGGACGAGGGTGCCTATAGCTTATCTTTCTCTACTTTGGGATCTTGATAGGGTGAGCACATATGCTTGGGGTGCTGGTATCTTGGCTCATTTATATCGGCAGTTGGGGATTGCATCCAGAGCATCCATTAGACATATTAGTAAATATATGACGCTGCTCTAGGCATAGATTTATGAGAATTTTCCATTACTCACTCCTCATCCAGCCCTGGATTATACTGATACTAGGCCCCGTGTGCACCGTTGGATTCCCAGCAGTCCACCACGTACCATGATGGACCATTTAGTAATTCTACATGAGTCATTGGACGTTTTGAGGGCTGATGAAGTATGTACCATAGGACCATTCACTTGTATATTTCTATGATTTGCCATATATTATCAAACTGATTAGGATTTATCTGTTGCAGGTAGTTTGGGATCCCCAATGTCATATTCGGAAGGATCGTCCATTCCTAGATATTGCATTCTTTAGTGGATGCCTGAAGTGCATGAATATCGTAGAACCCTATCATCCTGAAAGGGTTCTATGATAGTTCAACAGGATACAGACGATCCACCACTCGCCATTATCCCCTGAGGGAGCCGGCAGAGGATCGACAGCAGCATCGTACCACATTTGATATGTCTTCTATGATCAGATGTGGGAGACGTAGGAGGATCACCTGCTGAGCCAAGCAAGCAGAAGCCATCCGGTGACCCGACCATCAGATTGCGTACTAGGATATATGGATTGGTATTCTCGTATCACGCACCTAGCGGTACACCCCCTAGAGAGCCGATCTAGCATCTATTCCCGATCACGTCCTGATGATGTTGATGCTGACGTGCACATATTGCAGATGCCATTAGCATTAGCACCAGCATTCTACATATGAGTTAGGAAGAGGTTGTGTCACAGGGGATTGACCTGTACGATGTTATTTCTCATATCTCACAAGCATTGCAGGGTCAGCATATCTCAGTAGTTGAGCCTGATGTACCTAGCCCTAGTCATGCATCGCCACAGCAGTACAGGCGTCGACGATGGCGAGGTGGGGATTGATGATGTATCTCATGTATTTTGTAGCTTTTTAGCACATCTTTTTGTAAAATACATTGAATTTTGAATGAAAGTTTGAGTTTCCTTTTTCGTGCTAGATTCCATATTCAATATACAACTCAACAATCTCGCTAATTATAAATTAGTAAACAATCGCATGCTAATATTATTTGTTACAGTCCAGAATGCTCCGGCACGGGCCATTACTCACCGGCACGGGTCGATCGGCATGCATCAGCACGTGCCAGCATGCATCAGCATGCTCTGGCACGGGCTGATCAGCATACCCAACACGTGCCAACATGCATCGACACATGCCGGCATGGGTCGTTACTCACCGACATGGGCCGATCGGCATGCTCGGCACGTGCTAGCATGGGCCATCACCCACTGGCATGGGTCGATCGGCATGCATCGGCACCCTCCGGCACGGGTCAGCACGGGCCAGGACTCACCGGCATGGGTCAATCGGCACACCCCGGCACGGGCCGACTAGTATGCCTCAAGTGCCCGAATAAATTCCAAGCATTAACCTCGTACTATTGTTGCTGCTGCTGACTATCATTTACAGGCTCAGAATGGCGCCTCCTGAAATACTTTTGTTGAAGGACTCAGCATGCTCTGGGAAGATTTCCTTGATAATTGTACACATTTCTTAGTCAACTAATAAAATAATGCACTTTATATAAAAATTTCAAACATTATACAACTTTGTATATTGATAAAAATTGCACTCTATAACTCAACAATCTCGCTAATAATAACATCTAACGAGATCATTTGTTTGAACTGTTGAATCCTAGATTCATATGAAGTTGCCCATCCAGAAGCACAAGGTAAATGATATCTTCGCCAGTTGGTTGCTATTCGGGAATGGGATGACTCGGCAACAGAAACACCTACAAAATAAATTTTGAGTCATTTAAGGATGAGTAAGAGACGTTTAATTAATACTCGATAAAATGATTGCCATTTACGAATGTCTTTGCGGGATAGAGGAGGAAGCGACACCGATCTAAGAGGTAGGAATGTAAGACATTGTTACAATGAGAGGTGGTATAGGACAACGTTATAGCATGACGCTATAAGGTGCCCCATATCCGGCAACGTCATCCACTAGTCAGATGGTGGACAATTCTCAAAATATGATAATGCATGAGCGATCTCATCTAACCTCCCTTCGACAGCCAATAAAGCGCGATAGTGCTCTGAATGACATTGCAATTCATGTAATAAATCCTTCCTAACTCGAAGCCAATCCTCCTCTCTAAATCCCAACAAGTCAGCTATTGCCCTGAATCCATAGTTGCCATCAGCTTTTACATCCTTGATATGCCGGATAAACAGCCTTAACCCATCTGGAATTTGATCAATATAGATTGTTGGCTTATATGACGGGGTTCATGACAAAAAACCTGTAAACCATATCGAATGACTCTTATTATATTGCAAACAATCGCATACTAATAAAAACCAACATGCCCCGGCACGGGTCGGCACGGGCCAAACCACCCTGGTAGACTTAAAAATGAAAGAAATGCTTCTTACCTTCTTCCTCGACTGCCTCTTTTGCACTTGCGTCATTGGGGTATCTGTACCAGTGAATAACTATCTTGTCCAAAGAGAACCAACTCAAAGGCAGAAGGGTTACGACGAGTAGACGTATCAATCTTCAATGAAGCAAGGCCATGTGAACGAGTCATCCTTTTTGCAGGTTCTTCAAGAGAAGTGCTATATGGGCTTGCAACCTCTCGCAATTTCCTTAACATATGCAATTGAGAAGCCCCATCCATCTGCTTGAATTTCTGAGCAATAATATCTGATGCAGGACCGATTCGCATGCAAGTAAATTTTATATGATTAATGATTGCAGTTGATTAGTCTGCCAAAGTAATAGCCTAAGGGGGATTCAAGAAAACTCACAGTAACTCCGCACGCAAAATAGTTCCATAGAAAAGTAAAGAAGAAAGGCCGTTGAGGCTAAGAAGCCCTGGTAGGGCTTGCTCTTCTTCAATAAAGTTACTAGTAGATTAGAGGGGGTATACCTATTATGAGGGAAAGATCAAAGTGCTGAAGGGTCGCTCTGCCTGGCTGATGCGCCCTAGGTGACCAAGCCTCAAGCCCACATATCTGCGGCCAAGTATCCGCTGACCTGAATGATGATCACCTTGAATCCTGGATTCGTGGCTACTGAGGGATCTGCAAGATCACCATATAAGGGCTAATAAGAAAAGAGAAAATCAGAATAAAGGTAAAGAGATAAAGAAAAAGTGGAGAAGGAGATGGGGGCGACTAAGGGTCCTTGGGCATCCCCTGGATGGGGCAAGGCGGCAGCTAGGGCACTTGGGCAGCTGCTTGGAGGGATGCAAGGGGCGGCTAGGGTTTGGAACATCCACTGGTGGATGGTAAGAAGGCGGCTAGGGTTTAAAGTTGGACGGTTTGGATGCAGGCATTCACAGGAGCAAAAACACAAGAACACAAAGAAAAATATGACTCAAAATAACTGATTGATTGTATTGATTGATTGAAAGGTTCGATTCATTTTGTTTTTCATACAAGAGGGTCTCTTTTATAGGATAAGAGACTTGGAGCCCAAATAAATACAAATATGGAAATAAAGAGAGGTTCCTTTTCACGAAAGAAAATTTAAAATAATTTCAAAATTGGCGCCCACTTTCTTCCTTGTTGCCCAGATCTAGCAACCCAAGAGGGAAGGTGAATTGGGTTTCTTAAAAATTTAATCGGCTATCAAGTATGTGCACTTATATTCTTTTACAAATGAGTATCGTGTAGTGAAGTGAATCTAGTACACAATCAATCACAGAAAATATAACACAATCAAACACACAATATTTATAGTGGTTCGGTGCCAACCCTGCACCTACATCCACTCCCAAGAACACCTTAGGTATTCCACTAATCACTACTAGCCAACCTAGCTAGCAACACTTGTTTCGGACACAAGCAAGCCTTACAAATAAATTACCACTAGCCAACCTAGCTAACAATACTTGTTTCCGGGTACAAGCAAGCCTTATAAATACAAATTCGGGTAGACCTCTACCCAATCACGTTTCACAACTGTGAAACAAATCAAAGCACATGTAATAGAATGTTTAATAGAATAAGCTCCTAGATATGAGTAGATTTAAATAATAGAAATACTTATCAACTTGAAGAGCTAATCCCAAGTTGCTTCTTTATTTAATAAATGTAGCAGCACAATAGAAGCCTTTAAGGTAGCTTTGAATGCTCTTCAATGAGGGTAGATAGAGCTTTAAGACCACTTGAAGAATCATCAATAAATGAACTCCAGTGGGTTGAAAAATAATCAAAGCAATACTCCAACAATCCTCAAACAAATCTCTCTTTCAAATAATTTCTCTTAATATTTTTTTGATTTTTCTTTTTCAAAATCACTATCACACAGAAATACTATTTATCTCCACTATTTATAACAAGAACATTAAGATATAGCCGTTGTGAAATAGAGGAGGGAGTGAGAGAGAGAACCGGCCAAGAGAAGGCCATGAAAAGAAATTCCAAACGGTGGCAATAGGAGAAGAATTCCAATCCACAAAAATTGGTATCCCAACGAATGAACAAGGAATGAAACCAGATGATGAAGTAAGGAGTTGGAATGCCAAAAGCACCAAAGTGGCATTCCAATATATATCACAAAGAAGCCTGCCGAAGATTTCAAAATGTTGGCATTCCAAAATCCTCAAATCGGCAAGCCAAGGAAAAAGTTGGCATTCCAACTTTGATTCCAAGAGCCACCAGCCGAAAGACAAAAGATGAATTCGGCATACCAAGAGAAAAGTTAGCATTCCAATTTTTTGAATCACAAGAAACCCGGTCGTGAGCTCATGAAAATTTGCATGCCAAAAGATAAGTTGGCATTCTAATTTAGAGCTCTTAAACTTCCAACATAGGGCCTTAAAAATCTAGTAGCGCAACTTGAGAATTAGCATGCCAATGCCATAAACCGGCATAAGTTATTTCAAAAAATAGCATGCCTACTCCAACCATTAGCATGCCAAGAATAATGCATAGGGAGTCGGCATAGGGCATTTTAAAAATAGGATGCCAACTCCAGAGACTAGCATTCCAACTTCTGAAGTAACAGGGCATTCCCAAAATCAAATTATAAGGAACCAGCCGTTAGATAATAAATATATGCAAGCTAAGTAAGCCAACAACCGAAGGCAACCCGAATGCAAACCGAAGGCAACAAAATATGGTATTCCAAATCAATGATTGGTAACCCAAGATTCAAGCATTAAGCATCCAATCCGAAGGCAATAGAATCTGGTATTCCAAATCAAAGATTGGTAACCCAAGATTCAAGCATTAAGCATCCAATTCGAAGGCAATAGAAATACATATAGTTTAAGAACATAATCCGGTGATGATTTAAAATAGAATTATAAATAGGAACTTGTAGGATAGTTAAATCCAATTCAAGACAATGCAAATATAATTAAACTTGAAAGTCATTTTGTCAAATGAACCATATTACCTTATAATATGAATTACAATATACCTAGGATAAATGAAGTGATTGTTCCATAATGAATAACCTGAAATTGATTTAACTTGACAGATACAATATTAGCATAATACTTAATTATTTTGCATTTCATCAACATCAATATGGGGTCAACAATCTCTCCTTTTTTGATGATGATAAAAACATTAAGTATTCAATAAAAAATAAGTAATTCAATCAAAGCATTCCTTGCAACTCTGAAGCATAAGACAATGCGTGCCGAAATGTATGTGTAACGTGCTGAAACTTAATTTTAAAAAATATATCTTGCAAAACTCTCCCTTAGACTTTGATACAATGAAGTTTTCAAAATATTCATTTGATTTTTCTAGAAAGAAAAAAATAGAATGTATGAAAGCTTTAAAATTGTGAAGTGTGTGCTTTCCATTTCTTCCATTTTATTTTTCAAAACAAGTGTTTGAAACATAACATTGAAAGTCATAATGTGTGTTTTCTATTTCTTCCCCATGATTATAAAGTGCATTTTATTTTTTAAAAAAATTATAAAGACTTTTAAAATCAGAGTGTATGCTTTCCATTTCTTCCCCTTTTTGTCATTGATCAAAAAGAAGGTGAAAAAGTTTGCATCTATCACTGTATGTCTTTTCTTCAATGGAATGAATGAAGTATAGCAAATATTGATAAGTATAAAATTTTTAATATTAAGTAGATATTGTGAAGTGCAGATGAAATTAAACAAATCTTACAAACCATACAAACCAGTCATTAATAACTTATAAGCCAATACACACATTGGTCTGCAATAGTAAGCATCAGTTATACAATCCATATAAACATAATAAATAAGAAACATAGTTTCAAAACAACATAAGTTCAAAATAATAGAAGTAATAGGCAGGAGCAGCATAAGAGGAAATCCAGAAGCAACATCAGTCTATGACATCAATGCGAGAAGATGAAGAAGATCCATGAGTACGTCTGGAAGGACGAGATGACCTCAAATGAGGGGCAGGACGTCGAGTGGGGTCTTCAACATTAGGAGACAACTGAGATATAAAAGATTGAATTTCTTGTTGCATATTGTGGTACTCAGTAATGAGCCTAGAATAACTATCAAGAGCACACTGGGCCTTGACAGTTTGCAATCTAAAAGAAGACATCTCATTACTTGCAATGCCAGCACTATCCAACAAAGAGTTCACATCCTTTTTAGCTTGCCTAACTCGGCAAAGAAATTAGAAATGTCCATCATAGTACCATAATTGAAAGCTTTTCCTTTAATGATGGTCACATAGCGTTGTAAATCATATGGGCTTAATTTGATTTTACTTAGGGTAGAGAACATTGAAGATATGTGGGGAATCATGGTAGTATCAGAAGAACAAGAAGATGAACTATTGACAGATCCACCAAGAGAAACAACATCAAAAATCCTACGAACTAAAGTCTCCATATCATCAGGGTCCATTTTGGTAACCATAGGATGACTTGGTTGGAAAGGATTTGAGCGGGTGGTGGAACATTGGGTGGATTCAGATCAGCTGTAGGATTGTTAACAAAAGAATGATTAATATTAATAGAAGGATTGGGGTCCATAGGCATAAAACCTTGTTCAGCAAACATGTAAGAGTAATTTGTAGGAGGATCAATAAACATAGAAGTAAAATTCTAAGGTACATTAAAATCAGAAGGATAATTTTGATTTTCAACAGAAACAGAAGGGTAACTCTGATGTTCAGTGAAAAATTCCTGAGACACAGTAGATTGCTCCCCATGGACAGGTGCATGAATTACTTGCATTTTTCCTTTGCTCCTAGTCCAAAAGGCCATCTACCTTAGCAAAACCCATACGAATTAAGACACGCTCATTGTAAACATCATTATCGCTAAGGTGGTAAACATTCTCATCCCTAACATCAACATCAAAATGATTAAATACATGGGTAAGAAGTAGACCATAGAGTAGGGCAGCTCTAGATCTACTAACAGCCTCTCTCATCACATAAATTATTTTTCTAGGCAGGTGTAGATGAGTTTGGGTTACAACATGAAACATGAAAGTTAAGTCTCGGTCATTCACATAGTCGAAGCTACCACTCCTAGAAGTAAGACAGCGAGAAACAATACTATGAAGTAATCTCATTTCCGCATTCAGATCTTTACCAAAAATACGATCAATATTAGAAGCATCATCAATATCCAGAACAATTTCTAATTTATACTTCCTGTCTTCAAGAGTATCATCACCAAGATCGGTACTTGAAATGTTCAAAATTTGACTCAAGGAATTTTCATCAAATTCAATTCTAACACCTTTAACAGTAGAAATTACTCTATCATTTTCAAAACTAATATTATGATAGAAAATTTTAACAAGATCAGGGTAAATGGGTAGGTTTGTCTTAAGTAAGTGTTCCCAATCTTGATATGCTAAATTTTCTCTAATTGAAAAATTTTCAGAAGCTAGATATTCAAAATCAACAATTTTTTCAAATGCTACAGATCTTCTAATCATAGATTGAAAGCCTGAAGGATTAAAAGGAGAGCACTCACTAATGCCTCGGAATGATGATCCATGCACAGATTTACCTTTGGGAGCCATAGATCCAAAGAAAGCAAGGGGATATGAAGTTGGAATCAAGCTTGAAGAGAAGAGGAGGACGCATGGCTTAGAGAATAAGAAAGTGATGCACGGCTTGGAAAATAAATGGAATTGGAAGCAAGAAGAGTTTAAGAAGCAGCCAGTTTCTATCTCCATTTTGGAATGCCAATAATGCAAAGTTGGTATTCCAAAATAGAAAAACTAGAAGACCGGTTGACAAAAAGTGGAATATCAAAACATGAAAATTGGTAGACCGATTAAAATACCAGAAAAAAGATTTCATTCATTCATTACATCATCCAAAATAATTTAAAATTGATCCAATAAAAATATTAAAAATAAGGAGTATGAAGATCAAACAGTTGCGATTCATAGACATAAAATTCATGCAATCATAATGAGTATAGGTGTGTATATAAATTAAACAATCATGATGACTCATTTAAATACAAGGGTCAAGCATACCAAGCTCTCTTCTAATTTTACAAAATTTTGATTCATCAAGGGGTTTTATGAAAATATCAGCGAGCTGCAGATCAGTACAAATATGCTCAAGCATAATATTACCATTATTAACATGATCTCTAATAAAATGATGCCTAATCTC
>UESW01004114.1:831220-850059 GCA_900491605.1 Calamus simplicifolius | reverse complement strand
TGCTCCCCCTCCCTCAGCGCAAAGCACCCAACAGGTGGTTCGACATCGTACTGTGAACGAACTCTGTTGCGATCAGGCTCAGAATTCAACGAGATAAACTCTATTTGGACGCCTTTTGAGCGAAAGATTCCGACCAGTTGTTCGAGTTCGGGTTCCAATATTCTTTACATCTATGCGATGATGAATCCACCTTCTTGGATTCGACGGCAGCTACCTCGACTTGGAACGCGTTGGAGGACCGAGGGCTAAAATAAAACTTAACAAGTAGGAACTCGTGCATGCTGTAGAGGTGCTCGTTAACTCCACGAGTACCCAGCAAGATGGGGCGCAGTCACTGATCATTGTGATTCAGATGATATGCGAATCGATTAGATTCCAAAGGATCTGCAACGAACTTGCCAACAATTTCCTCACGAAATGCAAGTCGACCGTAAGATGCTGGCATTGGAAAATGGTTATGGATAGCTCTCTGCCCAGTTGCTGCTTGCCGATAACAATGACACGCTAGATATCACGGAATACGGATGCAGCAACTGGACGAAGAGGTATCCCTAGCCATTCTCCAATGTCAGCATCTTACGATCGGTTTGCATTCCGCTTAGGAAATTTTCGCAAGTTCGTTGCAGATCCTTTGGAATCTAATCGATTCGCAGATCATCTGAATCACGATAATCAGTGACTGCACCCTATCTTGCTGGGTACTCGTGGAGTTAACGAGCACCTCTACAGCATGCACGAGTTCCCACTGGCTAAGTTTATTTTAGCCCTCGGTCCTCCAACGCGTTCCAAGTCGAGGTAGCTGTCGTCGAAGCCCAAGAAGGTGGATTCATCATCGCATAGATGTAAAGAACCTCGGAACGAACTCGAACCACTGATCGGAATCTTCAACTCGAAAGCCGTCCAAATAGAGATTGTCCCTTCGAATCCTGAGCCTGATCGCAACAGAGTTCTCGTTCGCAGTACGATGTCGAACCACCTGTTGGGTGGTTTGCGTTGAGGGGGGAGCACGGAAGACCCTGTGGACGACCCACCCGAGATGGGTCGTGCAAAAGTTCGCGCAATTTTTGAATGAACCTTTTATAATCTACCCAAGTAAATGTTGAAAACTTTTTACATGCAACTAGCTTGATCAATATTAAATTCAGTTTTACAAAAATTTGATTTTTCTTTTAGATGGATGAGCATGGGCGAAAACCCGGTGAGGTGGAGTTTTACCGGATGACTCATACTCACCATGATGAACTTTTATCAGAGATGAGTCGAGGGACTTATATGTAATTATTTATTACAATTTATTTCATGCAACGATTTTAATTTAATTTTGTTATTCAGTAAGATCTAACTAATTTTTTTAATTAATACAGGAAAAAGCTACAGCTCGTATTGCTGAACATGTCGATGAGTCTACAGCATCTACACAGAGTAGTCGCATTGAGGCCGAGGTATTTACGAACTGATAGGACCGGAGCTCTATGGTCGAATGAGGGGTTATGGAGTTGGAGTCACCCCCACTCAGTTATCTGATATTACTAGACATAAACGTGATGCTGTAGATGTTGCAGATAGTGTTCGCAGAATTGAGCATGAGATTGAGGAGACGCGACGGAGTATCGTACAAGATGCAGCGATGGAGGAGATGCAACGGAGGAGTGCCACGATAAAGCAGCGATGGATTATATGAGAGCACATTGAGCGGCTTACATCTATTGCACATATTTGTTCCACACCAGATAAATACATATATTATTAAATATATATTCTTATATTATATCAATTATTTATCTAATATATTGTAATTGATAGTTAAGCAAATTAAACTTTTTTAATTATTCTTATAGGCTTCTGGAGCATCAGATCGGAGCGGGTGACGATCTTCCTCCTACATATCATTGACCACGCCTACTTTTATTTTAGATCTTCCATTTTATGTATTTTTAAATTTTGTTAAACTTTAAATTATAACTCTATTAATTGATTGTAATGAAATTTTAATTTGAAATTTTAATTTGAATTTTAAGAATGTATGCAATATGATTTTATGTTTGTTATGATTGCATTGTAGTTTAATATAAATTTAATGTAAGCAATGCGATTATTAATTACATTATTATACATGTTTAATTTAAATGTTTGTAATTTTATTTTTTTAAAAAAATTATCGTTGGAGATGCCGACACTATTGTAAGCGTCGGCAAAATTATAGTGCTGACGCTTTAAACAGCTCGGCAAAATTATAATTCTAATGCTTTAACAAGCGTCGAAAAAAAATAACTGTGCCGATGCTTTAAAAAGCATCGGATTATTACTTTGCCGACGCATTTTAAAGCGTCGGCAAAGTAACAAATATCGTCGGCACAGTTATTTTTTCGGGATGGTTTTTATTTTTTTCGCCACCTAGCAATGCTTTAAAATGCATCGAAAGGCCATTTCCTGACGCTAAAAAAGTGTCGAGAAATAACTTTAAAAGCGTTGTCATCCCTTAAATTTGCTGTAGTACGAGATTGCCTAGCTTCTCACCGTCGATGCCATTGACGCTCACAAAGAATAAATTGTAATAAATAATTACAAAAGTACCATCATGGTGAGTATGAGTCATCCGGTAAAACTCCACCTCAACGGGTTTTCGCCCATGCTCATCCATCTACAAGAAAAATTAATTTTTTACAAAACTGAATTTAATATTGATCAAGCTAATTGCATGCAAAAAGTTTTTAACATTTACTTGGGTAGATCATAAAAGGTTCATTCAAAAATTGCGCGAACTCTTGCACGACCCATCTCGGGAGGGTCGTCCACAGGGTCTTCCCGTGCTCCCCCCTCAGCGCAAACCACCCAACAAGTGGTTCGACATTGTACTGCGAATGAACTCTGTTGCGATCAGGCTCAGAATTCGACGGGACAAACTCTACTTGGACGGCTTTTGAGCGAAAGATTCCGACCAATGGTTCGAGTTCGGGTTCCGAGGTTCTTTACATCTACGCGATGATGAATCCACCTTCTTGGGCTTCGACGGCAGCTACCTTGACTTGGAACGCGTTGGAGGACCAAGGGCTAAAATAAAACTTAACCAGTGGGAACTCGTGCATGCTGTAGAGATGCTCGTTAACTCCACAAGTATCCAGCAAGACAGGGCACAGTCACTGATCGTTGTGATTCAGATGATCTACGAATCGATTAGATTCCAAAGGATCTGCAACGAACTTGCCAACAATTTCCTCAACGGAATGCAAGCCAACCGTAAGATGCTGGCATTGGAGAATGGCTAGGGATAGCTCTCCGCCCAATTGCTGCTCGCCGATAACAATGCCACGATAGATATCATGGGAATACGGATGCAGCAACTGGGCGGAGAGATATCCCCAGCCATTCTCCAATGCCAGTATCTTACGATCGGTTTGCATTCCGCTGAGGAAATTGTTAGTAAGTTCGTTTCAGATACTTTGAAATCTAATCGATTCGCAAATCATCTGAATCACGACGATCAGTGACTGCGCCCTATCTTGTTGGGTACTCATGGAGTCAACGAGCACCTCTACAGCATGCACGAGTTCCCACTGGCTAAGTTTTATTTTAGCCATCGGTCCTCCAATGCATTCCAAATCGAGGTAGCTGCCGTCGAAGCCTAAGGTGTATTCATCATCGCATAGATGTAAAGAACCTTGGAACCCGAACTTGAACCACTAGTCGGAATCTTCCGCTCGAAAGCCGTCCAAATAGAGATTGTTCTATCGAATCCTGAGCCTGATTGCAACAGAGTTCATTCGCAATACGATGTCGAACCACCTGTTGGGCGCTTTGCGCTGAGGGGGGAGCACGAGAAGACCCTGTGGACAACCCACTCGAGATGGGTCGTGCAAGAGTTCGCGCAATTTTTGAATGAACCTTTTATAATGTACCCAAGTAAATGTTGAAAACTTTTTGCATGCAACTAGCTTGATCAATATTAAATTCAGTTTTACAAAAATGTAATTTTTCTTGTAGATGGATGAGCATGAGCAGAAACCCGGTAAGGTGGAGTTTTACCGGATGATTCATACTCACCATGATGGCACTTTTGTCAGAGATAAGTCGAGGGACTTATATGTAATTATTTATTACAATTTATTTCATGCAACGATTTTAATTTGATTTTGTTATTCAGTAAGATCTAACTAATTTTTTTAAATTAATACAGAAAAAAGCTACAGCTCGTATTGCTGAACATGTCAATGAATCTACAGCATCTACACAGAGTAGTCGCATTGAGGCCGAGGTATTTACGGAACTGATAGGGCCAGAGCTCTATGGTCGAATGAGGGGTTATGGAGTTGGAGTCACCCCCACTCAGTTATCTGATATTACTAGACATAAACGTGATGCTGTAGATGTTGCATATGGTGTTCGCAGAATTGAGCATGAGATTGAGGAGATGCGATGAGGAGATGCAACGGATGAATGCTGCCGATAAAGCAGCGATGGATTATATGAGAGCACATTGAGCGGCTTACATCTATCATACACATGTTTGTTACACACCAGATAAATACATATATTATTAAATATATATTCTTATATTATATCAATTATTTATCTAATATATTGTAATTGATAGTTAAGCAAATTAAACTTTTTTAATTATTCTTATAGGCTTCTGGAGCATCAGATTATAGCGGACAGGGTGACGATCTTCCTCCTACATATCATTGACCTCGCCTAATTTTATTTTAGATCTTCCATTTTATGTATTTTTAAGTTTTATTAAACTTTAAATTATAACTCTCTTAATTGATTGTAATGAAATTTATATTTGAAATTTTAATTTGAATTTTAAGAATGTATGCAATGTGATTTTATGTTTGTTATGATGGCATTGTAGTTTAATATAAATTTAATGTAAGCAATGCGATTATTAATTACATTATTATACATATTAATTTAAATGTTTATAATTTTATTTTTTTTTAAAATTATCGTTGGAGATGCCGATGCTATTGTAAGCGTCGGCAAAATTATAGTGCTGACGCTTTAAACAGCTCGGCAAAATTATAATCCCGATGCTTTAACAAGCATCGAAAAAAAATAATTGTGCCGACGCTTTTTAAAGCATCGATTATTACTTTACCGACGCATTTTAAAGCATCGGCAAAGTAACCAATAGCGTCGGCAAAGTAATTTGCCGACGCGTTTTAAAACGCGTCGCACAGTTATTTTTCCCGACACTTTTTATTTTTTTGCCACCTAGCAATGCTTTAAAATGCGTCGAAAGGCCATTTCCCGACGCTAAAAAAGTGTCAAGAAATAACTTAAAAAGCGTTTCCATCCCTTAAATTTGCTGTAGTGCGAGGTTGCCTAGCTTCTCACCGTCGATAACGTTGACACTCACATAGAATAAATTGTAATAAATAATTACATATAAGTCCCTCGACTCATCTCTGACAAAAGTGCCATCATGGTGAGTATGAGTCATCCGGTAAAACTCCACCTCAACGGGTTTCCGCTCATGCTCATCCATCTACAAGAAAAATTAATTTTTTGCAAAACTGAATTTAATATTGATCAAGCTAATTGCATGCAAAAAGTTTTCAACATTTACTTGGGTAGATCATAAAAGGTTCATTCAAAAATTGCGCGAACTCTTGCACGACCCATCTCGGGAGGGTCGTCCACAGGTCTTCCCGTGCTCCCCCCTCAATGCAAACCACCCAACAGGTGGTTCGACATCGTACTGCGAACGAACTCTATTCCGATCAGGCTCAGAATTCGATGGGACAAACTCTATTTGGACGGCTTTTAAGCGAAAGATTCCGACCAGTGGTTCGAGTTCGGGTTCCGAGGTTCTTTACATCTATGCGATGATGAATCCATCTTCTTGGGCTTCGACGGCAGCTATCTCGACTTGGAACGCATTGGAGGACCAAGGGCTAAAATAAAACTTAGCCAATGGGAACTCATGCATGATGTAGAGGTGCTCGTTAACTCCACGAGTACCCAGCAAGACGGGGTGCAGTCACTGATCGTCGTAATTTAGATGATATGCGAATCGATTAGATTCCAAAGGATCTGTAACGAACTTGCCAATAATTTCCTTAGCGGAATGCAAGCCGAACGTAAGATGCTGGCATTGGAGAATGGTTGGGGATAGCTCTCCGCCCAGTTGCTGCTCGCCGATAACAATGCCACGCTAGATATCACGGGAATATGGATGCAGCAACTAGACAGAGAGGTATCCCTAGCCATTCTCCAATGTCAGCATCTTACGATCGGTTTGTATTCCGCTTAAGAAATTGTTCGCAAGTTCGTTGCAGATACTTTGGAATTTAATCGATTTGCAGATCATTTGAATCACGACAATCAGTGACTGCACCCTATCTTGCTGGGTACTCGTGGAGTTAACGAGCACCTTTACAACATGCACGAGTTCCCACTGGCTAAGCTTTATTTTAGCCCTCGGTCCTCCAACGCATTCCGAGTCGAGGTAGCTGTCGTCGAAGCCCAAGAAGGTGGATTCATCATCGCATAGATGTAAAGAACCTCGGAATCTGAACTCGAACCACTGATCGGAATCTTCAACTCGAAAGCCATCCAAATAGATATTGTCCCTTCGAATCCTGAGCATGATCGCAACAGAGTTCTCATTCGCAGTATGATGTCGAACCACCTGTTAGGTGGTTTGCGTTGAGGGGGGAGCACGAGAAGACCCTGTAGACGACCCACCCGAGATGGGTCGTGCAAAAGTTTGCGCAATTTTTGAATGAACCTTTTATAATCTACCAAAGTAAATGTTGAAAACTTTTTACATGCAACTAGCTTGATCAATATTAAATTCAATTTTACAAAAATTTGATTTTTCTTTTAGATGGATGAGCATGGGCGAAAACCCGGTGAGATGGAGTTTTACCGATGATGAGATGGAGTTTTACCAGATGACTCATACTCACCATGATGACACTTTTATCAGAGATGAGTCGAGGGACTTATATGTAATTATTTATTACAATTTATTTCATGCAACGATTTTAATTTGATTTTGTTATTCAGTAAGATCTAACTAATTTTTTTAATTAATACAGGAAAAAGCTACAGCTCGTATTGCTGAACATGTCGATGAGTCTACAGCATCTACACAGAGTAGTCGCATTGAGGCCGAGGTATTTACGAAACTGATAGGGCCGGAGCTCTATGGTCGAATGAGGGGTTATGGAGTTGGAGTCACCCCCACTCAATTATCTGATATTACTAGACATAAACATGATGCTGTAGATGTTGCAGATAGTGTTCGCAGAATTGAGCATGAGATTGAGGAGATGCGACGGAAGAGTATCGTACAAGATGCAGCGATGGAGGAGATGCAACGGAGGAGTGCCACCGATAAAGCAGATGGATTATATGAGAGCACATTGAGCGGCTTACATCTATCGTGCACATATTTGTTCCACACCAGATAAATACATATATTATTAAATATATATTCTTATATTATATCAATTATTTATCTAATATATTGTAATTGATAGTTAAGCAAATTAAACTTTTTTAATTATTCTTATAGGCTTCTGGAGCATCAGATCGGAGCGGACAGGGTGACGATCTTCCTCCTACATATCATTGACCACGCCTACTTTTATTTTAGATCTTCCATTTTATGTATTTTTAAATTTTGTTAAACTTTAAATTATAACTCTATTAATTGATTGTAATGAAATTTTAATTTGAAATTTTAATTTGAATTTTAAGAATGTATGCAATATGATTTTATGTTTGTTATGATTGCATTGTAGTTTAATATAAATTTAATGTAAGCAATGCGATTATTAATTACATTATTATACAAGTTTAATTTAAATGTTTGTAATTTTATTTTTTTTTAAAATTATCGTTGGAGATGCACGCTATTGTAAGCGTCGGCAAAATTATAGTGCTGACGCTTTAAACAGCTCGGCAAAATTATAATTCTAATGCTTTAACAAGCGTCGAAAAAAAATAACTGTGCCGATGCTTTTTAAAGCATCGGATTATTACTTTGCCGACGCATTTTAAAGCGTTGGCAAAGTAACCAATAGTGTCGGCACAGTTGTTTTTTCCGACGCTTTTATTTTTTTGCCACCTAGCAATGCTTTAAAATGCGTCGAAAGGCCATTTCCCGACGCTAAAAAAGTATCGAGAAATAACTTTAAAAGCGTTGTCATCCCTTAAATTTGCTGTAGTGCGAGGTTGCCTAGCTTCTCACCGTCGATGCCGTTGAGCTCACAAAGAATAAATTGTAATAAATAATTACAAAAGTACCATCATGGTGAGTATGAGTCATCCGGTAAAACTCCACCTCAACGGGTTTTCGCCCATGCTCATCCATCTACAAGAAAAATTAATTTTTTGCAAAACTGAATTTAATATTGATCAAGCTAATTGCATGCAAAAAGTTTTTAACATTTACTTGGGTAGATCATAAAAGGTTCATTCAAAAATTGCGCGAACTCTTGCACGACCCATCTCGGGAGGGTCGTCCACAGGGTCTTCCCGTGCTCCCCCCTCAGCGCAAACCACCCAACAGGTGGTTCGACATTGTACTGCGAACAAACTCTGTTGCGATCAGGCTCAGAATTCGACGGGACAAACTCTACTTGGACGGCTTTTGAGCGGAAGATTCCGACCAATGGTTCGAGTTCGGGTTCCGAGGTTCTTTACATCTATGCGATGATGAATCCACCTTCTTGGGCTTCGACGGCAGCTACCTCGACTTGGAACGCATTGGAGGACCAAGGGCTAAAATAAAACTTAGCCAGTGGGAACTCGTGCATGCTGTAGAGATGCTCGTTAACTCCACAAGTACCCAGCAAGACAGGGCGCAGTCACTGATCGTTGTGATTCAGATGATCTACGAATCGATTAGATTCCAAAGGATCTGCAACGAACTTGCCAACAATTTTCTCAGCGGAATGCAAGCCGACCGTAAGATGTTGGCATTGGAGAATGGCTAGGGATAGCTCTCCGCCCAGTTGTTGCTCGCCGATAACAATGCCACGATAGATATCATGGGAATACGGATGCAGCAACTGGGCGAAGAGATATCCCCAGCCATTCTCCAATGCCAGTATCTTACGATCGGTTTGCATTCCGCTGAGGAAATTGTTAGTAAGTTCGTTTCAGATACTTTGAAATCTAATCGATTCGCAAATCATCTGAATCACGACGATCAGTGACTGCGCCCTATCTTGTTGGGTACTCATGGAGTCAACGAGCACCTCTACAGCATGCACGAGTTCCCACTGGCTAAGTTTTATTTTAGCCATCGGTCCTCCAACGCGTTCCAAATCGAGGTAGCTGCCGTCGAAGCCTAAGGTGTATTCATCATCGCATAGATGTAAAGAACCTTGGAACCCGAACTTGAACCACTAGTCGGAATCTTCCGCTCGAAAGCCGTCCAAATAGAGATTGTCCCATCGAATCCTGAGCTTGATCGCAACAGAGTTCATTCGCAATACAATGTCGAACCACCTGTTGGGCGCTTTGCGCTGAGGGGGGAGCACAAGAAGACCCTGTGGACGACCCACTCGAGATGGATCGTGCAAGAGTTCGCGCAATTTTTGAATGAACCTTTTATAATGTACCCAAGTAAATGTTGAAAACTTTTTGCATGCAACTAGCTTGATCAATATTAAATTCAGTTTTACAAAAATGTAATTTTCTTGTAGATGGATGAGCATGAGCAGAAACCCGGTAAGGTGGAGTTTTACCGGATGATTCATACTCACCATGATGGCACTTTTGTCAGAGATGAGTCGAGGGACTTATATGTAATTATTTATTACAATTTATTCTATGTAAGCGTCGACAACATCGAAGGTGAGAAGCCAGGCAACCTCGCACTACAACAAATTTAAGGGATGGCAACACTTTTAAAGTTATTTTCCGACGCTTTTTTAGTGTCGAAAATGACCTTTCGACGCTTTTTAAAGCGTTGCTAGGTGGCGAAGAAAATTGCCGATGCGTTTTAAAAGAGTCGGGAAAAATAACTGTGCAGACACATTTTAAAGCGTCGGCAAATCCTTTGCCAACGCTATTATAAGCGTCGGCAAGTTACTTTGCCGACTTTAAAACGCGTCGGCAAAGTAATAATCCAACGCTTTAAAAAGCGTCAACACAGTTATTTTTCTCGACGCTTGTTAAAGAGTCGGAATTATAAATTTGCAGCTGTTTAAAGCACCGGCGCTATAATTTTGCCGACGCTTACAATAGCGTCGGCATCTCTAACGATAATTTTTTAAAAAATAAAATTATAAACATTTAAATTAAACCGGTATAATAATGTAATTAATAATCACATTGCTTACATTAAATTTATATTAAACTCGCATACATGTAAAGAACCTCGAAACCCGAACTCGAACCACTGGTCGGAATCTTCCGCTCGAAAGCCGTCCAAATATAGATTATCCCGTCGAATCCTGAGCGTGATCGCAACAGAGTTCGTTCGTAGTACGATGTCTAACAACCGTTAGATGGTTTGCGCTGAAGGGGGAGCACAGGAAGACCCTGTGGATGACCCGTCCGAGATAGGTCGTGCAAGAGTTCGCGTAATTTTTGAATAAACCTTTTATAATCTATCCAATAACGGATGTTCCTTGCCACTTGCATGTTAAACTCCTTTGTGAATTCAGCCATTATCTTTCGCTGCTGCTACTCAAAATGCTTGCTGATGGACAATTTGATTGTCTCTTGGGTTAGCTGAAGCTGTAGTCCATTTATTCCCAGATTGCATGAGTTATAGGGAAAACATTATTTAAGACCGGCAGCAAGCTATTCAAGTTCTGGAGCCACATGAGTGCTTTCCAGAAAAAATTAATATTTATGACTAGCAGCAACCTAGTTAAAGAGATCCTTATGAATTTATCGTATGTTTCCAAAAAAATAATATTTTTGACTAGCGGCAAGCAAGCCAAGTGGAGCCACAAGAATTTACCGTGTCTATTAGAAAAAGACATGACTAGCAGCAAACTAGCAGCAAGCTAGACAAAGCCTTCTGAAAGGAAGCAAAGCCTTTTGAAAGGAAGCAAGGAACAAGTCATTCAATAAGGACTTAATTGAAGGATATGGAGGTGATAGTATCTCTCCTACATCACGGATTATCTGTTCTATCGGACTACTGGTGACATTGAAATCTCTTCCTACCAATCACGATCTTTGGAAGTTGCTTCTCGCTTGCACTAATCCAACCAAGAATTTAGTCCCAAGAGAATGGTCGTGAAGTCTATAAACAGTAGAGTTATGCTCTACAATTATGGAAGGCTTGAAGCCTTCTCCCTATGCCTAGCCCCCACCGCCTCCTGCGCACCTTGTAGGTACTGGAAGCTCTCTGTATTGTAAGTAAAAATTCAAGGGAGAAGCTCTCTGAGGAAGCTGTGATGTTTTAACTCAATTCATTTCAGAACCGTAGCAAAAGCTTCTGTATTGTATCAAATTCATCTAGAATTTGATTCCTTCTTTGCATTGCGCAAAGAGTGGTACTCACTCATTTCGTTTTTTTTTTTCCTTTGCTTTGTTTCGGACAGACTTCAATCGGAATACGTATCAACGCAATAAAAATACAAGAAATTAACATGTCTCAACGCCAATTCTTATATTAATCAGTTGCAAACTCCAATTGCAACGAGTTGAACCGTGAAATAAATTGTTTACTCAACCTAATTTAAGGTATTAATTATCAAACAATAGCAGATCCATCACATCATAGCTATCAAAAAAAACCTACGAATAAAAAACTTTTGTGGCGAAGAACAAATCAAAACAGATTCCAAAGATATATACCGAAAAAAAAAAAAACCCTAATTCCCAATTCGCTTAGCAGGAAACCCACAAGAAACCAACTTCTAAGAAATTTCTGTAAATCGGAGAGAATTAAACAAATCAAGAAAAAAAAATCCTAAAACAAACCACATAATCGAAAAAATAAATCCACAGAATCACAAAGAAAACATTGACTTAACCCTTCAAAGAATCAGAGACGAATCCTCCATACCTGGCTTGAGATTGGGCTTCGACAATCTCAAAACCCCTAAACTTCGGTGCGCAGAGAACTCGAAGGCCGAGAGAAAGAACGTGGATGAGTATAAGGCTCCGGGTGGTGGCCGCGGCTCTGGAACAGCAGGGCTCCACCTCCGGCTTAGGAATAAAAGAAGAAGGAGAAGAGGAGGAGGAAGGCAGCAAAAGAAAGAGAAAAGAAAACAGCGACGAGTCCCGCGAGGCTCTCAGGTTGAAGCATCACCGGTGGAAATTGGGCGTAAAAAGCCGGGAGAAGAGAGAAGAAGAGGGGATGAAGTGGAGATCGAAGAAAGGATGGGAGATATCTGGCGAGGAGAGAGACGGCTGAGAGAATTGGGAAGAAAAGTGCCCCGGTTTGAAATCGGGGAGAAGAAAAGGGTTTCGTTTGTTGCATCGCCCGTCGCTCCATATTTCTCATCCTCTTTAGGGCGGCTTTTTGTGCCATCTCAGCCATCCATCCATCCGACGGTCAAGATCAAAGATCACTTGGAAGCGGGAATTTTTATTTGTATCGTATTTTCTACTCAGTACCCCTCTTTTTTTAAAAAAAAATTATAAACTATCTTTTCATCTTTTTTCTCCGCACCCTCCTCCCGGCCCCCTCCTCTCCCATCCCATCATCTCCTCTCCGGCACCACCCATCTTCTTCCTCCTTCTCGGCATTGCCCGCCCTCTGTTTCCTGTCTCTTCCCCTTCCCTCTTCTCGGCATCTCCCCCTTTGTCTTCTGTCTCCTTTTCTTTTCATCTTCTTCCCCTACCCCAGCATCCCTCCCATTCCTCGGCACCGGCCCTCTCTCGGCGCCCTTTCAGTCCCATCTCCCCAGTGATTCAAAATTAAATTTCTCATGCAGAGTATCATGGAATGAATATAACGTGTAAGTGATTCAAAAGTTACATATAATAGACATAATGAGGTTCCCAAAATTGAGATATTATGAAACTACAAACTCATGCATTTGTATGTTGATGCAATGTGAAAGACAAGGATAAGAAAATGTTGTACACTAACTTGCTAAAATTTTATCTCACCTTAATAGATGGACCAATTGAATTTACACTAACATCTTGTAAGATTCTTGCAATCCAATTGCTTCACCAAGCTCCTAATCAAAATAGGATATAGATCGACATTGTTGAAGCAATTCTAGAAATTTTATTTGACAGCTATCTTATAACTTTTATCTATCTATAAATCCTGGTCTAAAACCTTCCGTGCAAAATAAATTATTATCAAAGGGGCCTATCAACCTTATTGCCAATTTGCAGTTAGTTTATGCAGTCGCGTTGCATATGGACCTAAAAGGCAATCCAGTTGGCATTGTGCAACTGCTGGTCTAGGATTATTAGCAATATTTTGAAAATTGAATCGGACAACGAACCGGCTTAACATTTGAATCATGGATCAATCGGTTCGACTGGATGAACCGATTTGATCGAACCGAATAATATTATAATTAATTTTTAATTTAATAATATAAAATAATAAAATATAAATACAATTCAAATAAAAATTTTAAAAAATCTAAAAATCAGATTGGATCGGTTCGAAATCCAGTCGGTTCAATGGATTTTTTTGGTTTTTATCGGATCAAATAAAAGTTAATTTTAATAATAAATTCAAATCGGATTGATAATCGTTTCGATTGAACCGATTGTATTTCCGATTTTCAAAACACTGATTATTAGGCCACATACATTGCCCACTTACATTTTTTTGGTGCAGATGGAGCAGGTTAAAATTGATGGATAGGTTGGATGTAGGTTTTAGATTGGCCGGATGTGGGTGTTAAGAATATTAGTGTTTTAATCACATTATAAATAATGCTATTAATTATTAAATACCAAGAACTTGAGTTGTCATTGTTATTAATGTTGCTACAAAATATTATCATTATTGTTCCCTTTTTATGGTATTTTAATGTATTTCATTTATTTTTAACTAGTTAAAGGTTACTAACTGTATATGTAGGAGCCCGTTGACCAATTACATATCTTGTCCACCTTTTAAATCAATGGCTTCAATAGATTTGACCCGTTTAGGTCCAATTTCAGTGGTTCCCACTCGTTTTAGATGATTCTAATTAACTGAAGCAACACACACACATATATTTCCTTTGAAAAGTCTTATTTTGATGCTTACATTCCTATTGTCAGTTTTCCTTTATTTTAATTTTTTTAAAGTATATTAGTACATCATCTGACCAGTCCCAGAATAAAATGTGTGTGTACACACACATGTATTCCTTATACACACATTTCCTTTAAAAAGTCTTATTTTGGTGCCGCATTCTTATTGTTGGTTTTTCTTTATTTTAAATTTTTATTTATTTTTAAGTATATTAGTACATCATCTGACCAATCCTCAGGATGAAATGGATGAGAAAGATAGAGAGTTGATGTTTGGTTGGTAGTCACATGTAAAATAAATAAAAAAAGTCAAAACTATGAAATTAATCCAAATAGCCTCATATCAAATACTCAAGTTCATTTGTGCCAATTAACTTCCACTCAAATTTTTAGTAGCAATATGGTTTTGACTTGCTAACAGATTAATTGGGCCAGTAAATGGGACTAAGGCATTACAAATGGTACCAAGCTAACTTGAGTATGTGGTAGTTCATGGATAAGAGGAAAAGGCTATCCATGAGACGATGGTAAAGTTTCATCGTGGCATGGAGCCACCACTCTTATAGCATCAACAATCCGGCTTGGGATAAATTCTGGCTAGCTTGCATTATAATACCTTAATAGATGGAGATTATAATACCCTAAAAATAATCTTGCATCAAATGACAAAGAAAAATTTAAGTGTTTATTACAAGGATAGTCCCACATTAGATAAAAAAAAAGTTTAATTGCTTATAACTCAAAATCACTTGCTACTAATGAATTTTCATTCGAGTTTTTGGACCATGTAATTTCAACCCCCATTAATGAATTGATTGGGCCAGTATGATTGCACTAGTTGAAATGTATGCATAAGTACACGCAAGTGCCAAATATATATCTTAGATATAGAAATATTTTAGATATAGAATATGTTTTAAAGATTAATATAAAATTATAATATTAGATGTATATTAGATACTAACGGATCTTCCTGATGAAATTGTTTATGATTTATTTGCTATATTATGTTAGGAAAGTTTATATAAGTATTTCTGGCTCACCAACAAATCTCTATGAATTTGCTATATTATAGGATGTGTGAAACTCTTCTCGTGCACAAAATCGTAGTATTCTAACTCAAAGAGAACTTTCTTTTGGACCCAGAGTCCAGCAATGTCAGAATCTCTTTCCTACATTAGTTTAGCATGGTTTATGCCTTCAAGGGAGGCATATAATTATGGTTATTATGGGAATTGGAAAAGGTGGGAATTGTTGCTGCTTATATGCTGTGAGGAGAGGTTTTTGATGATTTCCTTTTCGAGTTAAAAGGATGCAATTGATAATTAGCGTGAAACATGATGATCTAAGGATGAAAAAAGCCTATATTGCAATGTATTATGAATTATGGAGTACAAGGCAATTTAAAGAAGAGGTTTGCTATAGCATCATTATTTTTAAAATGATCTTTATCATTGATTAGAATAGGATTATTTATGATATTTTGTTAGATTTATTGATTGTCCTGTTTGTTTCATAATCTTTTTATTTTGGATAAACCCTCGATTTCCTTCTTCGAGCCTCTTTCGAATTGACCATCTCTCTTGCTTTTCTAATTTTACTTTTCCAATGCTACAAAGAAAACAAAAAGAATTGACCATCTCTCTTGCATGGATTTGTTGTATATGTTAAATTACATTTTTTAAAAATCTTATGATTAGAAAATGCATGACATTTAATTTGAAGATTAGATATATAAAGTAACTATTAATGTAATTAATATGATGATATTTTGACATAAAAATGATTTATAAATTTTATAAACTTGATAGCATATCCGGTTTTTATAAACAAATAATTATAGTTACTTACTAAGTAAGTATTAGCTCATAAAAATATATAATTGTCTTTTTAGAGATCAAGACATATGAAGAAAGGATTCGAATAGAAGCTGACCTATGTGACTATAGGATTTAATTTTGCAAGTATGCGGTTAATTATTGTATCTTAAATCCATCCTTGAGTCTAAGACATGACACTCCTTTCTCATGCTCTGCACCAATAGATATCTCAGCTTTTACTATTAAACTTACTGATGACCTTATTTCTATATCATCATTCTCATCATTTATATTTTTGATGGTGTTTGGGGTCACACTATTGGATTCCAACTCCATTAGTGTTTAGTTAATAATTAATAGGCAATAGGGACTAACAATTTTAAAATTTAATATTGTTATTTGAAAGTATATATTTAGGGTCTCACAAAAGGAGATCTTTATACTTGCCGACCTTCTACTCTTATAATCATATTAAAGAGTTCTTATGGATTAAGTTCTTTTTTGTTTTGTTTTATTGAACCTTAATCTATTCCTTTCACTGTGGTGCTTGGAAACGTATATAAATTTGTAAGATCAAATAAGTAGATTACAACTCTGTGCGTTTATTTCTTAATTGTTTTTTATGCGCTCCTCGAACTTGCCTTTATACATCATGCACATATCTTGCCGATAAGGATGTCCAGGATACTTCATGAGACTTTTTAAAAGATACCAAATTATTATAATGACTTAGGACTTTGCTTCAAAATAATTAACAAAAAATTATTATTTGATTTTCAACGCTCTCAACCATTCTAAACTTGCCGGCGTATACATATATAAAAGTCGCTGCAGGGGTCCATGCCTTCTTGAATGCGACGTCCCTTCCCCTGTTTCGCTATTATTTGATTAAGAAAAAGAGGAAGAAGAAGAAGAGGCTTTGCTGGGTTGTTTTAAAAATTGGATTGAACAATGAACCGGTCTAACTTGGGTCATGGGTCAACCGATTAGATTGAATGAACTGATTTGATCAAATCAGATAATATTATAATTAAATTTTAATTTAATAATATAAAATAATAAAAATATAAATATAATTTAAATAAAAAATTAAAAAAAAATTAAAAATCGGATTGGATCGATTGAAATTCGGTTGGTTCAATAGATTTTTTTAATTTTTATCGGATTATATAAAAATTAATTTTAATAATAAAATTGGATCAGATCAATTTTTGATAAAATTGATTGAATCGATTGATTTGATTTTTAAAATATTGATGGTAATATATATATATATATATATATATATATATATATATGCCTTGGCCTTGTGGTCAAAGAACTGGCAAGGCCCCACGTCAAAAAAATTGCCTTCCCTTCCCGCCGCCAGCACTCTTGACATGGGCTCCAGCAAATTAAATAAGCTACATGGAGAAGGGGGAAGTTCCTACAAATTCTACCCTGTTCCCTGGACTCTTCGCCCTTCCCTGCCGCAGAAATGATATAATTTTTTTAATATTTTCAAACTAGCGACCAAGCTTGGGACCGTCATGCTGATTGCTGAACAGGGAGAGAGAGAGAGAGAGAGGGGACGCTAAGTGCAATAAATAACAACAAAGCAATTCCTTGCTCTGAAACTAATTAGCATTGAATACATAAATTATTTTTTCAATTGACTTGATAAGCATGCACAATAAATGAAAGTGTCAAATGGATGAAATGAGATCAAGCACCCAGCCTGACCTTTGCAAGGATTGGTACGACGGCATTATACCTTGTCGACTGACTTCTGTCATGAGTCATGCTAGAATTACTTAGATAGTGTTTGTTAAAAAAAATATTATTCATACATAAATGTATGAAATGAAGTTTATTTTTCAGCTATTCTTAAGGATATCTTTGGTTATCCCATTGATCATATCAAATACAAAAAGATAAATTTATAGGATAACTTTTTTTTACTCTTATTTGCATAGTTATTAGACCCGGCCCTAATATTGAGCCGGCCAAGGGCTCGGATCACCGGATCACTGGTTTAACCGTTGGGTCACTGGTTGAACCATCGATCAATTATATTAATATAAAAATATATTTATTAATAAAAATTAATTTTTAATAAAAAATTTAAGATTAACATAATAATAAAACCCATGACCCCATTTGGTTTGGGTTGGGTTAATCGGTTCACGGATGAACCGAATGGGTTGATCGGGTTATTTCATATCACTTACACATTCGGTTTTATGTTAGAACTGGACCGGCTTGGCCTCCAGGTTCCGGTTCAACCGGTCCAATCGGCTGGTTCGGTCCGGTTCTAACAACTATGCTTATTTGAAGGGATAACTAGCTATTTCTACATTTTCTAAGGAATAAATTGAGGGAATAACCCATGGTTAACCCATGGATTATTCATTTGGTTAACTTTATTCCCAGCTATCCCTTATAGTTATGGCTTTTGAAAATAAGAGATATCCTCTTATTCTCTATTTCAAACACTACCAGGGGATATCCCCTCTTATTCTCTATTTCAAACACTACCTTAGATTCATGAGATGCATCGTGCGCATATCGTACTTAATGATTAACCATGCACATGTACAATTTTACATATAATATAAAAATATTATTAGACATACGCGGCTGCATGCACATGCGATCAATTACTATGCACAATGCATGCGTTCTACATTGTCCGCGATGGATGCACAAAGAGGTTTCCTAAACTCGTGATCTAGCTGAGCCAGTTGAGGCTGTGCTATGCCAGCCCACATGCCGAACCAAGTTAAGGCTGTGCTATGCCAAGGCCACAAGCCGAACCAAGGCATAACTCCGAATTAGTCTAATGTGCCATCCCATAGATTAGATAATTTTTTGATTTTAAAATTAATTTTATAAAAA
>UESW01004114.1:819043-823663 GCA_900491605.1 Calamus simplicifolius | reverse complement strand
GCAAGCGGCGGTTTGGAGATCGTTTGGCGGAACACGTTCCTTACTTTGGTTCGAAGCTTGGTATTTTGTCTCGTTCGAATATTCGCGGCTCGGCCTTATCGAGGTTCGGAGAATTCGTAACTCGACCCAGCCGAGGCTCGGAGATTTCATAGCTCGGTCCAGCCGAGGTTCGGAGATTTCATAGCTCGGTCCAGCCGAGTTTCGAAGAAATTTTACCTGGCCCTGCCAAGGTTCGGAGAACTTGTAGCTCGGCGGAGCCGAGGTTCGGAGAACTTTTTACTTGGCCCTGCCAAGGTTCGGAGAACTTGTAGCTCGGCCCAGCCGAGGTTCGGAGAAGTTTTACTTGGCCCTGCCAAGGTTCGGAGAACTTGTAGCTCGGCCCAGCCGAGGTTCGGAGAAGTTTTACTTGGCCCTGCCAAGGTTCGGAGATTCAGGGCTCGGAGAAATGACTTAGCTGCCACTATGAGCCGTAGTGTAAGGTCTCTATGACGCTTGGTGAGGGGCGCCAGAGAAAACGAGCGGTATGTTGTCACGCTTCTTTATTTATGACGTTATCCTTCCCGAGGGGACAAGTCACTGGCCATACGCTGGATTTCTTCCCTCCGTGCTTCCCGAAAAAAGAGCTTGGGGAAGTGCTGGGAGCATTTATTATGGGGGGCCGGCAGATCGGAAAATATCCTGTTCAGGGGGTTTCCCGAATAATCCGTACGTGCTTACCGATCTCTCTCGGGATGGGGCATGACCCTTCGGATTCCGCAGGCAATAAAGCGATGACACGTGGCGAGTTCTCGTAGGTCGGTTGCTGCGGTGCGTCCGATCGAGATACCCGCCTGGCAAGTATAAATATGACCGAGGGGTGTGGTCTTAGTCATTCCTCGGTTTAGATCTTGAAATAGTATTAGACCATGGCTTCTCAAGGGCGATCCTCCGAAGAGTTACGTGCATCACTCGACGGTTGTTACACCCGCAGAGGGGTGTACCACAATCACTATTGACGGGTTGGGTCTGGCGTCGACCCTTGCGAGCCAACAGCAGCTCGTAAGGGTCGTCGAGGAGTACGTGGATGTATCCACTAAGGAGGCGGAGGCCTTGCGCCGGGTGGCAGACCGGCAGAGGGAGGAGATCGCATCACTTCGCCAGCAGGTTGCCGACCTCACCGAGCGCCTGGAGGATCTGCTGGCCTCTGGGAGCGACTCCGAACCCTGATTTAGGGCCTCCGTTACTTTTGCTTTCTGTTTTTGCTTTTCTTGTCTCTTTTTGTACTCCCTTTTTCCCGATCAATGAAAAAAGGCTTTGTTTGGGTAACCTTCTTTTTTCAAGAGTTTTTAGCTTTAAACATGCCAGTCGCATAATAGTTGGGGAGTCGGCGTGGCTCCACTGGTTCACGCGTCGAGATAGACGCTTTGTTCGACGGGTTACAGGGGCGTTTACCCAAATATTTTAGCTGGCCTCGGACTTTTTGAGAGCCGGTGGTACACCGATCTTCAGTGCCAATGGTACATTGGACTTGAGGTGCCGAGCTGGCCTCGGGCTTTTTGGGAGCCGATGGTACACCGCTCTTTGGTGCCAATGGTACATTGAACTTGAGGTGCCGAGCTGGCCTCGGGCTTTTTGGGAGCCGGTGGTACACCTATCTTCGATGCCAATGGTACATTGGACTTGAGGTGCCGAGCTGGCCTCGGACTTTTTGGGAGCCGGTGGTACACCAGTCTTCGGTACCAATGATACATTGGACTTGAGGTGCCGAGCTGATCTCGGGCTTTTTGCTAAAAATCTGGGCTACTTGAACTCATGTTTATTAATATCAAGTGCGGGGTAAGAGCCCAGAAGAATGCAAGCATGAAATTTATTGTACAGAGAGGGTACACTACTGATAATACCGACGGAGGTTGTCAGCGTTCCACGTCCGCGGGAGTGGCTTTCCATCCAGCCCTTCAATTTTGTACTCTCCGTGGTGGAGTGCCTCAGTAACTCGATAGAGCCCTTCCCAATTCGGCGCTAACTTGCCTCCTTCCGTTGGTTTTGAAACTTCAGCTCGCCGGAGGACTAGGTCCCTCGGCAAAAAGGTCTTAGGGCAGACACGAGCATTGTAATACCTGGTCACTCGCTGTCGGTAGGCTGCCATTCGAAGTCGCGCTCGATTTCGTACCTCCTCCATCAGGTCAAGGTTGGCCCGCAACTGGTTCGGGTTGTCTTCCTCGCTGTACGCCTTCACCCTGGGGCTCGGGGCGCCGATCTCCACAGGAATGACGCTTCAGATCCGAAGACGAGGCTGAAGGGAGTCTCTCTAGTAGGGGCTCATGGCGTTGTGTGGTAGGCCCACAGCACTTTGGGGAGCTCCTCCACCCACCATCCTTTGCAGTCATCTAGCCGAGCTCTTAGTCCTTGGAGAATAATGTGGTTGGTCACCTCGGCTGCTCCATTGGTCTGAGGATGCCCAACTGAGGTGAACCGTTGATGGATGCCTAGCTCGGTGCAGAATCCTCGAAGGGTGCGTTGTCAAACTGCCGGCCGTTGTCGGTGACCAAGGTATGTGGTAGCCCAAACCGACATATTATGGACTTCCAGAAGAAGGACCTCACCTTGCTCTTGGTGATCTTGGTGAGTGCCTCGGCCTCAATCCATTTGGTGAAGTGGTCAACGGCCACATACAAACCGACATATTTGAACTTGGGAGATTTCATGCAACAAATATTTACTTAGAGAAGAATATAATTATCAATTAGGTAGCAATATACCGTTATGAATCTAATTATTAGAACCTACCAATTTTTGTATCAATGCTTTCTTATTAATAATAAAGGAATTTTTTTTTTCTTTTTCATGAGCAAAATTATTGAAAGAAAGACACTATATGTATGTGTATATATAGAAAAAAAAGTTAAATTTAACTACATTCGAATGTACCCAAGTTTAAATTCGGTTATTTTCTCACTTCTAAATCTATATAGTTGATGAATTTCAAAAATAAAAAAGATAGAAAAGATTGAGTAACTTTAAGATTCATATAAATTTAAGGTTAAAAAAGATTAAATTTAAGGGTCCGAATATTATTAACTCCGCCAAGGCCGGTCTCAAGCCCGGGTAAAGAAGGAGGGTTGCGTTAGGTAGCTGACAGCCAGCGTTAAACTTCGTCAGAATTCTTAAAACATGAATCTAGTAAATTAGACTATGCGAAGGGCTAAGATGTCCCTGTTAAGAGATGCGTTGTATCTACCTTCGGATGTTTCAAAAAATAGGCAAGAGTCACCACATCGGTGCCAGAGTGCAATGATAAGTGAGCAAGGGTTCCTCCACTATGGATGAGTACGGGTAAAGAAGTTAGTCCATGATAATCAGCTTAGAGTAGCAACATGAAACATAGGAATACTAATAGGTAAAACTATGAAGATAGTGGACACTATGACTAGAAGAAAAGTAAATATAATATGCTTGCAAGAGACTAAATGGGCAGGTGAAAGATCTAGAGAAATATAGAATACAGGATATAAATTATATTATACTAAAAAATATAAAAATAGAAATGAAATAGGAATAATTGTAGATACGAATTTTAAGGAATATGTTGTTAAGGTAACTAGGAAAAAAAATAGATTATATCACTAAAACTTATAATTAAGAATAATATAATTAATATAATTAGTCCATATGCACCACAAGTAGGATTAGACTAACAAACTAAGAGATAATTTTGGGAAGACATAGATGAAGTAATGCAAAAAATACCACAAGAAGAAAAGACATTTAGGAGAAGATTTTAATGGACATATAGGTAAACAGAGGGATGGCTATGAAATGGTACATGAAGGATATGGATTTGAAGATAGGAATGAAGCCGGCGTGAGCTTATTAGATTTTGCAGTGGCGTATGATTTAACAATAGCAAACACTTGTTTCAAAAAGAAAGATGAACATTTAATAACATTTAAAAGTGAATCTAATAAAAGTCAAATAGATTTTTTTTTAACTAGAAAGATAGATAAAATAACATGTAAAAACTGTAAAGTTATTTCAGGAGAAAGTTTAACTTCACAATATAGGATAATGGTAGCAGACATATGGATAAAAATAAAATATAGAGTAAAACATAAAACTATTAATCTAAAAATTAAATGATAAAATTTGAAAGGAAAAAAAATTAGAAGTATTTAAAGAAAAGTTAGTAAGAGTAATGACTATGAATATAGATAGTGATCCCAACTTAATGTGAAAAAAAGTAACTAAAAATATAAAAATAAAGTAAAAAAAGTTTTAGAAGAATCAAAAGGAGTATGACTAGTAGAAAAAAAAAAACTTGATAGTAAAACGAGGAAGTTCAAGCTATCATTAAGATTAAAAGGACAAACTATAAAATTTGGCAAAGGCTAAGGATGAAGAAAGTCTTAGAAAGCATAGGAATGCAAAGAAATAAGCTAAAAAAGCAGTAAGTAATGCCAAACTTAAAGCCTATGATGATTTATATAATAGATTAGATATGAAAGAAGGTGAGAAAACTATATATAGTTTAGTAAAACTAAGAGAAAAAAATAAAAGATTTTGACTATATTAAATGTATTAAGGATGAAGATGAAAGAGTCTTAGTAAAAGAAGAAGAGATAAAAGAATGATGAAAAAGTTATT
>UESW01004114.1:716543-814043 GCA_900491605.1 Calamus simplicifolius | reverse complement strand
CGGAGGCGGCCATCCCCGAGGGGGCCGTTGTCCCCGCGGGATCACCACCGGCCCCAGCGGGAGAGGGGGAGGAGACGGTCGTAGCTGGAGAGGTTCAGGGAGAACTCTCTCGGTCCCGTTGCAGGGGGGTCCGGAAGTAGTGGGACAGGCCAGACCGAGACTTCGGGGGAGCCTGCAGGGGAGACGCAAATGGTGGTCATCGAGGAAGGGGAGTCGAAGGAGGGGACGCAGCAAGGCGGGAGCTCCGCATTGGGAGCTTCTTCAAAAAAGTTTTGGGGAAACTGGCACTTGGGCTAGCTGAATTGTCTGAAGAAACCCAAGCCAGAGCCTTGACGGAGGAGGCTGGGATGTTGAAGGCCTCTCAGGCGGGGGGCACCCAGGCCGGTCCTTTAGGCGGGGTTGGTCCATCCGGCAGTTTGGACGCTAGTATTGAGGAGGCGTTCTCTGCCATGATTAGGTCGGCCTTGTATCCGGGCACGGATCCCTCGGCGGACAAGTTTGCCGACCTGGGGTTGGTCGATGCTGCGTTCGGGCAGCAAGGCGTGGCAGAAAGTATCCATCTTCTTCCCGACATTGATAACACAACCTTGATGAGGATGACCCGGGCTTATGCCTCGCGGGTGAGTCACTTTTCTTGCGTGATAGGTGTTTCTCAGTTGACCTCATTGTGGGCTCTTATTCAATTTTTGCCTTTGCAGAGCGTTTTGCTTTCCCGGGCGATTTGCTGGCGCTTGAGTTTGGCGACGGGGGCCAGTGTCCAGGCCCGGAGGGAGAATGTCGAGCTCCAGTCGCGGCTGAAGGTGTCTGAGCAGTTCGAAGAGCTCATGGACACGATGGATAGGAACTCGAGGGGGGCAAGGGCGGCACATCAGGCTGCCGTGGAAGAGGTGTCCAAGCAAAAGCGCAAAGTAAAGGAGCTGCAGGGACTCCTGGCGAAGAGCGACGACGCGTGCCTGGAGCTGGCCAGGGTTGAATCAAAACACTCCGCGGAGGTGGCGGCGATGTAGAAAGAACATAATGAGAGCATAGGTCGACTGGGGAGGGAAGCTGCAGACGAGAGGAAGCGTTTAACCAGGATGCTTGGCGAGGTGGAGGAGCGACTGAAGCGCTGCGATAGCGAGATTGCCCATTTGAAAGAGGGCGCCAAGTGGGACCAGGGAATGATAGCTCGGGTGAGCGACGAACTATCGCAAGCCCGGAGGGATATTGAAGCCAGACAGCTGAAGATCAGTGCTCTGCAGGAGAGGGTCGAGCTGGTGAGGGCTGACAGGACGAGAGCCAGGAGCGAGGCAGAAGAGATGGCCAAAAGGTTGGCCGAGCGAGAGAGGGAGGTATGCTCTTATTTTCCCCTTTTTGTTTTTATTACTGGGTTCTCGCAGTGCCGATTTGATTTTGGACTTTTTGGATGGCGAAGATGGAGTCAGAGGTTCGGGCTCTTCAAGGTGAGCTCGCGTCCAGTCGCAATAGGAGCTCGGAATTCGAGATGCGGCTGGCGATTTCGAGGAGCAAAATATCATTTTGCGGGCCCAAGTCGCAGAGGCCGAGAAACGGGCCGCTGAGGCCAACACGCAGCTCGCCATACTTAAGGGGAGGCAAGACGCTATGAGCGTAGACGCGTTTCATCACGGGATGGAGGAGTGCAAGCAGAGGATACTCAGTGGGCATCCGGAATGGGACCTTTCTTTTCTGAGCGCTGAAGACCCCGATGGTGGCGAGTCCGAAGAAGAGGATGAAGACGAATATGTCGACGTTTCTGACGCCAACTTGGCGCCGCCCCTGGTCCCATCGAAGTTGCAGTTTCTGAGGGACGGTCGCACACTGCCGCAGAGGGGGAAAAAATATCAGAGAAGGGCGAATCTAGCCGTGCTTCTGCAGATGTGACTGAGGGTATTTCCAAAACCGGTGGGGCTCCTGGTTCTTAGGAGTTGGTCTTGTATCTTGCCCTTTTAGACATTTGTTTGACGTTTCATAGCAAAGGAATTTCCTGTTTTTTATCTAAGTGTCTTTCTTGCGTGACTTCACCGTTGTGTAGTTTTGTCTCGATTGTGAACGACCCACGGCTCGCTGATATCCTTGGGCCATCTTTAATTCGAGACCAGGAAAACGTATTGGCTCGGGCCGATAGGCAAAATAGGTCGGTTTTGACCGACAGACAAAAATAGGTCGGTTTGGACCGACGAACAAAGTGGGTCGGCTAGGGCCGACAGGCGAAGTAGGTCGGCTAAGGCCGACGAGCGAAATGGGTCGGCTAGGGCCGACGGGCAAAATGGATCGGCTAGGGCTGACAGGCGAAGTAGGTCGGCTAGGGCCGATGAGCAAAATGGGTCAGCTAGGGCCGACGGGAAAAATGGGTCGGCTAGGGCCACGGGCAAAGTAGGTCGGCTAGGGCCGACGAGCAAAATAGGTCGGCTAGGGCCGACGGGCAAAATGGGTCGGCCAGGGCCGACAGGCGAAGTAGGTCGGCTGGGGCCGACAGATAAAATAGGTCGGCTGGGGCCGATAGGCAAAAATAGGTCGGCTGGGGCCGATAGATAAAATAGGTCGGCTGGGGCCGACAGACAAAATAGGTTGGCTGGGGCCGACAGGCGAAATAGGTCGGCTGGGGCCGACGGATAAAGTAGGTCGGCTAAAGCCGACAGGCGAAACAGGTCGGCTGGGCCGACAGACAAAATAGGTCGGCTGGGGCCGACAGGCAAAAGTAGGTCGGCTGGGGCCGACAGATAAAATAGGTTGGCTGGGGCCGACAGGCGAAATAGGTCGGTTTGGATCGACGAACAAAGTAGGTCGGCTAAAGCCGACAGGTAAAGTAGGTCGGCTAGGGCCGATATACGAAATGGGTCGGCTAGGGCCGATAGGCGAAGTAGGTCGGCTAGGGCCGATGAGCAAAATAGGTCGGCTAGGGCCGACGGGCAAATGGGTCGGCTGGGGCCGACAGACAAAATAGGTCGGCTAGGGCCGACAGACAAATAGGTCGGCTGGGGCCGACAGGCAAGATAGGTCGGCTGGAGCCGACAAGCAAAAGTAGGTCGGCTAGGGCCGATATACGAAATGGGTCGGCTAGGGCCAACAGGCGAAGTAGGTCGGCTAGGGCTGACGAGCAAAATAGGTCGGCTAGGGCCGATGGGCAAATGGGTCGGCTGGGGCCGACAGACAAAATAGGTCGGCTGGGGCCGACAGACAAATAGGTCGGCTGGGGCCGACAGGCAAGATAGGTCGGCTGGAGCCGACAGACAAAAGTAGGTCGGCTGGGGCCGACAGATAAAATAGGTCGGCTGGGGCCGACAGGTAAAATAGGTCGGCTGGGGCCGACCGATAAAATAGGTCGGCTGGGGCCGACAGACAAGATGGGTCGGCTGGGGCCGACGGTCAAAAATAGGTTTTCGTGCTTCCTGCCATCCTGCCAGCGCCCTGCTGTCCCGCAGGCAATTCGGTTTTTACTTTACCAGAAGCGGTGATATGGCACAGTGGAGGGCATAAAGCTGCGTCAGAGCTTTCTGGAAGGCGCTCTTTTCCCATGCAGGTCGCTTTGTCGTGATGCGTACGCAACCGCCTATCACTGGAGGGTACTATTCTCGAAGGATGATTTTTGAGTTCGTCGGTTTTCGAAGCGTCAGTGGACGATTTCCTGCATTTACTGGCCGTGATTCGGGATCAGGAGGGAATCTTCGTACACGTCCTGGTTCAGGCGGTGGGTTTGGGGCGCTATGCCAATCTTGAGAGACCACATGGAGGTACTGCTCGGAAGTTTAAACCTCGGGACCCGCAGTCTGGGTAGCTTTTCCCGGTTCGTTTCGCCTATAAAAAGGAAAAGGGGTCTCATTTGGTTATCCCCAAAACTTCTTTCTCGCCGGAACTTCCATTATGCTCATTTCTCTGTTGTTGCAAGTGAGAGGATCAGGTTTCCCTTTGTAGGCTCCTTGCCGCTGTATAGCTGGGGCGACCGGGGAGCAGCTGGAGGATGGTTCGTCCTTAGGGGACGAGCCTCGGAGATCATATGGAGAGCGCACAGGGGGGCACAGAGATCATACGGAGAGCGCACATATGCGCTTCCTACGTGATCTCTGTGGCTTGCTGCGGGGGAGTTACGGTAAGAAGTGCATCGACACCCCCGTAGCATGTGCAGACTCTCCCTTTTTCGCTGGCTTGGGTTCCCGTCCCTTCCTGAGGGGAATCCTTGCCACGGGATGGACAATATGGGAGCAACTGGGGTTCTCTCATATGGACGGTGGCCGCGATCCAGCACCCCCTCCTAGGGGGCGGGCTGGGTCGTCCAAATCCTCAGAATTAGCATCCATGGGCCATGCCTCCTTTTGGATCTTTTAATTCATCCTGTCCAGGCGGATTGGCCGTTTCGTGGTTTGCATGATTTGTCGATCCGGATGTTGGAACATCGCAGTTGTCTAGGCCTGCTTTGGAGCAGTTGCCCGAGTTTTGTATTTGCCTTTATTTTATGCATTTCAATGTTCTTGTAACGCATGTGAGGCATTTGTAACTAATTTTGATCGGCAATAAAGAGAGTTATTTTCTGTTTCTTAATCCTCATCTTTTCTGTGCCGAGCTTGCTATTATTATTGCTTGTGGGCGCCAAAAGCGTTCCGCCCATCCTTAGACGAGGGTCTTATGCCGCCCGAACCAGTTGAGGTTCGTGCGCGGTGGTGCAGAGATCGTTCGGCGAGATACGCTCCTTGCTTAGGTCAGGAGTTTGACATTTTCGTGTTTCGCCTTTATCGGAGCTCGAGTACCGCGAGTCGGCTGTGGCCGAAGTGCGGGGAGTCTGTACCTTCTCCCAGTATGGTTCGGGGAACCTGTCGCCCGAGTTAGCCAAGTTTCAAGGTATTTGCCTCGGCCTTGCCAAGGTCTGGAGATTTATCCACTCGGCCCTGCCGAGGTTTGGGGAACTTGACGATCAGTCCAACCGAGGCTCGGAGGATGGATCACTTGGCCCTGCCAAGGTTCGGGGATTTAGTCACTCGGTCCAGCCGAGGTTCGGAGAACACTTTACTTGGCGTGCCAAGGTTCGGAGAATTTTGTAGCTTGGCCCTGCCGAGGTTCGGAGATTTGGTAGCTCGGCCCTGTCGAGGTTCGGAGAACACTTTACTTGGCCCTGCCAAGGTTCGGAGAATTTTGTAGCCCGAAGGGAGCGACTCAGTTGTTGTTGTAAGCCGCAGCGTTAGGTCCACGTGGCGCTCGATAAAGGGCACTAGAGCGGGACGAGCGATATATCGCCATGCGTTTATTGGTGGCGTCACTCTTCCCGAGGGGACAGGTCATTGGCCGAATGCCGGACCTCCGCGTTTCCCGAAAAAGAGGCTAGCATTAAGAGGCTCGAGGAAGCGTCGAACGCATTTAATGTGAGGGGCGACAGATCGGAAAGTGTTCGCCTGGGGAATTCCCGAATAATCTGCTCACGCTTATCGATCTTGCTTGGGATGGAGCGCGATACCTCGGATTTTGCCAGCATTGAATCGACGACGCGTGGCAAGTTCTTACGGGTCGGCAGTTACGGCGCGACTGGCAGAGATATCCTCCTGGTGAGTATAAATACGACCAAGGAGCGTTGCTTTTGACCATTCCTCGTTTTAAGCTCGAAAAGAATGGACTCTCCAGCGCGATCATCAAGTGAGTCGCATTCCTCACTTGACAGCCTGCCGCGCTCGGAGGGGAGGTGCACCTCTGTCACGGTTGACGGTCTGAGTCTTGCGTCGGCCTTCGCGAGCAATGAGCAGCTTGCGAGAACTGCCGAAGAATTCTTGGACGTGTCGGTCAGGGAGGCGAGGCCTCACGCCGGTTGATGGACCGGCAGGGGGAGGAGATTCTGTCGCTTCGTCAGCAGGTGGCTGACCTGACGGAGCACCTAGAGGAGCTGCTGGCCTCCGGGAGTGACTCTGAATTCTGACTCAGGGCCTCCCTTCCTGTTTTGATCTGTTACTACCCCTCTGTGATCCCCCCCCCTTTTTATAAATGAAAGACGGATCTCATTTTGAAGTCCCTTTCTTTAAGGGTTTATGGTCTTGGTCTGTGTAATGAATCAGGCGGTTGGTGTGGCCCCGTCATTTTTTGCGCGCTGATATAGGCTCTTTGAACGACGGGTTATAGGGGTGTTACCCAAAAGATCTCCAGTAGTAGAGAGGGAAATCGTCTAGCTTTGCCCGGGGCTCTCGGCCGATTGCGCGGGGCTTGATGGCCTCAAGAGGGGTTTTGCCAATGGTGGCTCCTACGATTTTTGTTTAACGCGCTCGTTTTTAAACCGGGCAAGTCCTTTGGGGACTATTTGGGGGCCGTTCGGTTTTGGTCGAGGCCTGTACGCTTAGGCTTTTTCGCCGGGGTTTTAGCCCGAGTGACTTTTACCTGGCCTTGCCATGGCTCGGAGGATTCGTCGCTCGGCCCTGCCGAGGTTCGGGGAAATATTTTACTTGGCCCTGCCAAGGTTCGGAGATTTGTTGCTCGGCCCTGCCGAGGTTCGGAGAAATATTTTACTTGGCCCTGCCAAGGTTCAGAGATTTGTTGCTCGGCCCTGCCGAGGTTCGGAGAAATATTTTACTTGGCCCTGCCAAGGTTCGGAGATTTTGTTTTACTTGGCCCTGCCAAGGTTCGGAGATTTTTGCTCGGCCCTGCCGAGGTTCGGAGAAATATTTTACTTGGTCCTGCCAAGGTTCGGAGATTTGTTGCTCGGCCTGCCGAGGTTCGGAGAAATATTTTACTTGGCCCTGCCAAGGTTCGGAGATTTTGTTTTACTTGGCCCTGCCAAGGTTCGGAGATTTGTTGCTCGGCCCTGCCGAGGTTCGGAGAAATATTTTACTTGGCCCTGCCAAGGTTCGGAGATTTGTTGCTCGGCCCTGCCGAGGTTCGGAGAAATATTTTACTTGGCCCTGCCAAGGTTCAGAGATTTTGTTTTACTTGGCCCTGCCAAGGTTCAGAGATTTGTTGCTCGGCCCTGCCGAGGTTCGGAGAAATATTTTACTTGGCCCTGCCAAGGTTCGGAGATTTTGTTTTACTTGGCCCTGCCAAGGTTCGGAGATTTGTTGCTCGGCCCTGCCGAGGTTCGGAGAAATATTTTACTTGGCCCTGCCAAGGTTCGGAGATTTTGTTTTACTTGGCCCTGCCAAGGTTCGGAGATTTGTTGCTCGGCCCTGCCGAGGTTCGGAGAAATATTTTACTTGGCCCTGCCAAGGTTCGGAGATTTGTTGCTCGGCCCTGCCGAGGTTCGGAGAAATATTTTACTTGGCCCTGCCAAGGTTCGGAGATTTGTTGCTCGGCCCTGCCGAGGTTCGGAGAAATATTTACTTGGCCCTGCCAAGGTTCGGAGAAATATTTTACTTGGCCCTGCCAAGGTTCGGAGATTTGTTGCTCGGCCCTGCCGAGGTTCGGAGAAATATTTTACTTGGCCCTGCCAAGGTTCGGAGAAATATTTTACTTGGCCCTGCCAAGGTTCGGAGATTTGTTTTACTTGGCCCTGCCAAGGTTCGGAGATTTGTTGCTCGGCCCTACCGAGGTTCGGAGAAATATTTTACTTGGCCCTGCCAAGGTTCGGAGATTCCTGTTCGAACAGACAGCTCGGTTGTGCCGAGGATTGGTAAGCAGTATCTGTTTCTTTTTGCAATTTATAGCGATATAGTGCATAATGATTCACGCAACAGGTTTTGAGGAAACAGCTAAGCAGGAATATGCAGTGAGGTATATGGAGATTGTTTGGAGAGGACATACCCTATTGATAATATTTACGAAGGTTGTCCGTGTTCCAAGTTCGGGGAATGGTCTTCCCATCCAGATCCTGTAGCTTGTAGGTTCCTTGTCCAATAATCTCTGTTATTTGATATGGGCCCTCCCAGTTTGGCGCCAGTTTGCCTTGCTCCAGCGGTTTGGATACAGAAGCTTTCCGGAGGACAAGGTCGCCGGGTAGGAAGGCTTTCCCCTTGACCCGGGAGGCATGGTACCGAGCTATCCGGTGTTGGTAAGCAGCCGTCCTGATTCGGGCCTTCTCTCTGACTTCTTCTACCAAGTCGAGATTGGTGCGGAGTTGCTCGTCGCTGGCTTCCTCCGAATAATTCTCCACTCGCAATGATGGGAGGCCTATTTCCACAGGGATGATAGCCTCTGTGCCAAAAGCCATCCGGAATGAAGTCTCGCCGGTCGGGGTTCTCGGGGTAGTTAGATAGGCCCACAAGACATGGTGTAGCTCGTCGGCCCATCTGCCTCGGGCTCTGGAGAGGCGAGCTTTAATTCCCTGGAGGAGGGTCCTGTTGGTTACCTCGGCCGCCCCGTTGGCTTGTGGGTGCCCGACCGAAGTAAGGTGGTGGCGGATTCTGTGTTCCTCACAGAATTGACGGAATTTGGAGTTGTCAAACTGCTTACCGTTATCGGTGATTATAGTGTGAGGGAGGCCGAATCGGCAGATGATGGATTTCCAAACAAAGTCCCTGGCTCGCCTCGGTGATATGCGCGACTGCTTTCGCTTCGACCCATTTGGTGAAGTAGTCAATGGCGACAAATAAGAACTTCCGCTGTCCCGTCGCAAGCGGGAATGGACCAAGGATGTCCATCCCCCACTTGGCAAAGGGCCAAGCGGAGGATATAGAGACTAGCTAGGCGGAAGGGAGTCTTTGGATGTTTGATGTCTCTGGCAGGAGTCACAGGCTCGGACTAAATCGTCCGCGTCTCTTTGCATGGTCGGCCAGTAGTAGCCCTGCCGCAGTACCTTGTGACATAGGGATCGGCTTCCCAGATGGTTGCCGCAAATCCCTTCATGCACCTCACGCAGAGCATAATCTGCCTCGGATGGGCGAAGGCATCTAAGCAGCGGCATGGAGAAAGACCGCTTGTAAAGTTGGTTGTCAATTACTACATAATGGGTGGCCTGCAGCTTCAGCTTCCTAGCCTCTCTTCGGTCGGACGGAAGCGACCGTTCTTTGAGATATCTGAGGATAGGGTCGAACCAGGATGGTTCGGCTTCGACTTGCATCACTCGGTCGGCTTCCATGATGCTCGGCTTTTCCAGGTCTCCAGGTGGAATTTTTGCTCGGCATCCATTGATTCCACGGTTGCCAGTCGGGAGAGTAGGTCGGCACGGGCGTTCTCAGATCTGGGGATCTGAATAATTTCAAATTCGGAAAAATGAGGAAGCAGTTACGCACCTCCTGGAGATACCGAATCATATTTGGCTCCCGGGCTTCAAACTCTCCCCGAACATGGCCGGCCACCAACTGAGAGTCGGTGAAGGCGCTGAGCTTTTCCACCTTTAGGTTGCGGGCGATCCTAAGACCGGCTAGCAGGGCTTCATACTCGGCTTCATTGTTGGAAGCCGGGAAGGAGAACCGGACGCCATACTCGAAAGCCATCCCCTCGGGACTAGTAAGAACCAGACCCGCACCGGAGTGATGGGCGTTGGACGACCCGTCGACGTGGAGGAGCCACCGGGCTCTGGACTTTGGCTCTTCAGGGAGTCTGGGGCAGAACCGTCCTCTGGGATGGTACACTCGAGGAGGAAGTCGGCCAGCACTTGGGCTTTGATGGCAGGGCGAGGCTGAAAATGTATGTCGTGCTCGCTTAGCTCGACGGCCCATTTGGTCATTCTCCCCGATATTTCCGGACGGTGGACCACAGCCTTGATGGGTTGGTCAGTCAGGACCGTCATAGAATGTGCTTGGAAATACGGTCGTAGCTTTCGAACTGAGGTGACTAAGGCCAACACCATCTTTTCAATCCTGCTGTACCTCGTCTCCGCATCGCGGAGCAGCCTACTCACATAGTAGATCGGCTTCTGGACTTTGCCCTCTTCTTTGACCAGCACCGAACAAACTGCACCCTCTGAAACGGCTAAGTACAGGAACAGGGTCTCCCCTAGGGCGGGGCTACTGAGAAGTGCGGGAGAGCCGAGGTACTTTTTCAGATCTTGAAATGACTTCTGGCACTCGGAGTCCACTGGAAGTTTTTGGCCGATCGGAGAGTTTTGAAGAAGGGGAGGCATCTCTCGGCTGACCGCGCCACAAAGCGGTTAAGGGCCGCTATCCTCCCGGTCAGGCGCTGGACCTCTTTACAGACGCAGGGGGCGCCATTTGTTGAGAGCTTGAATCTTCTGGGGTTAGCTTCGATACCTCGCTGGGAGACCATGAAGCCGAGGAACTTCCCCGAGTTGACACCGAAGGCGCACTTGGTCGGATTGAGTTTCATCCCGTATTTGCGCAACGTTGCAAAGCTCTCTGCGAGGTCCTCAACATGCCGTGGTGCTTCCTTGCTTTTGACCAGCATGTCGTCCACATATACCTCCATGTTCCGGCCGATTTGCTCCTTGAACACCTTGTTGACCAGCCGCTGGTAGGTCGCCCCTGCATTTTTAAGACCAAAAGGCATAACACGGTAACAGTAGGTACCTCGGTCGGTTATGAAGGTGGTCTTTTCTTCATCCTCGGGGGCCATTCGGATCTGATTGTAGCCGGAATAGGCATCCATGAATGACAGCATTTGGTGGCCTGAGGTGGCGTCCACGAGCTGATCGATCCGAGGGAGGGGGAAGCTATCCTTCGGGCAGGCTTTGTTGAGGTCGGTGAAGTCGATGCAGATCCTCCATTTGCCGTTCGACTTTTTCACCATGACGACATTTGACAGCCAGCTTGGGTAATTCACCTCCGGACAAAATTGGCTTTGATGAGTTTGTCGACCTCCTCTTCAATGGCTTTTTGCCGTTCTGGGGCGAAGCTTCTCTTCTTCTGCTTAACAGGCCTGTGCATCTCGTCCACATTGAGACGATGGACGAGGACCTCGGGGTTAATCCCTGGCATGTCGGAGGCGGTCCAGGCGAAGATGTCCGCATTGCTTTGGAGGAATCTGATCAGCCCGCGACGAGGCTCTCCTTTGAGCAGCGACCCGATCTTTATGGTTCGGTCGGGCCGAGCTTCGTCTAGCGGTACTTCTTCCAGCTCTTCCGCCGGTTCTCCCCGCTGTTCGGCGAAATCTTCGCGAGCGTCTAGCCCGTCAACCTCGGGAATTCTGGACTGAAGGCTCGTGACGAAACATTGCCGAGCCATGGCTTGACTTCCCCGAACCACTCCAATTCCTCGCTCGGTGGGGAACTTCATAGACAGATGTGGGATAGAGACAACTGCCTTAAGGGACATCAAGCCGGGCCTGCCGAATATGGCGTTGTATGGGGACCTGAGGTCGGTCACTAGGAAATCGTCTGTACAATGGTCACGAGGGGCCAGGTTCCCGCGCGGACCGTCAGGGTGACGATTCCTTCCGGGATGATGACGTCGCCGGTGAATCCCATCAGGGTGGAATCCACGGCTCGAAGGTTTTCCATGAGCAATTTCATCCTGGCAAACACACCGAGGTACAAAACGTTTACCGAACTTCCACTATCGACGAGGATTCGGCTTACATCATAATTGTTCAAGTTAAGGGATACAACAAGTGCGTCATCGTGGGGGAGCTGTATCCCAAGAAGATCATCATCGGAAAAGGAAGTTCGCCTGTGCGTGCCTTCTTCGGCACCGGTGCATCACCGTCGCCCTGGAGCTCGATCCGCCGGCCTCCTCAATCATGTTGATACGGCCAACCACGGGCGGATTTGGTGGAGGAGGGAGTTGTGGGAGCTCGGCTGGCGGTTACCTCCTTGTGGTGGCTCGGGTGCTCTTCTGAATTGGTCCAGCCGTCCCCGCCGATCAGTCTCTCGATTTCGTTCTTCAGCTGCCAGCATTCTCAGTGTCATGACCATGGGCTCCCTATGGTAGCGGCAGTACTTGGCAGGGATCTCTCCGGGTCGGGTTCCCTCGGAGAGGTACTGGTCGGGGAAGCTGGCGCTCTATCTCCATGAGGATTTGCGCTCGAGGCACAGTCAACGGAGTGTAGCGATCGAATCGCCTGGGGGACTCCGGGAGCGATTCCTTGGCGGCAGTGGAGGGACTCTTTGGCGGCGAGGCGGACTTGGCCGACGGATGGGACGGTGTCTGTCGGGAGTTTGGGCTCCTTCTTCTTGCTTGCTCAGCGCGGGCAACTCTCCGCGACTCCTCGACCCTAGCGTACTTGTCCGCAAGGGCCATCATATCAGAGAGACATGGGGGGTAGCTGACCTCCATAGCCAGATAGAAGTCGCTCTCCTTCGAACTCCCCCCGCTAGGGCGGACATAGCCACCTCATGATTAAGGTGGTCCACCTCCAACATGGCCTTGTTGAAACGGCCAAGATAATTCCTCAAGGACTCCCCCTCTCTTTGCTTGACTTCGGAGAGGGAGTCGGATCTCCGTCGGTGGCGGCGGCTGCTGACGAACTGGCCAATAAAAGGTGGCTCAGCTCGTCAAATGAATCGATGGAACCTGGCTTCAAGGCGTTGAACCAGGTTCGGGCGGATCCTCTGAGGGTGGATGGGAAGGCTCGGCAGAGGATCGCATCAGATGCTCCGTGGAACATCATTATTGACCGGAAGCTACTGAGATGGTCGTCCGGATCAGTGGAGCCGTGATAGGGCTCGACGGTGGCAGCTTAACATGGGAGGGAATCACTTCCTCCATGATCCCCTTAGAGAAAGGGATGCCCTGCTCTGCCTTGGGCTGGGGCAGATGGGTCTGCTTGGCGGCGTCCAGCTCCTGACGCATCTCCTGGATCTGACGGCGGATCTCCTCCTCGCCGGCGAGAGGAGCAGCTGGGCGCGAGAACCGCAAGGATGGCGTCGAATCATGGTGAGACGTCGCCGGAGAGAGGGAGCGGGCTCGCCGAGATCTGGGAGGATCTCTATCATACCGGTCGAGGGACCGGTTTGTCCCCCTGGGCCGATGTGGGGGATCCGCTGATTCACGGATCAGAGGAGGAGGTTGCCGGCGAAGAAGGAATCGCCGCCTCCTTCTGAGGATGCGAAGCAGGAGGAGCTGCAAGGCGCTCCTGGACCAGGTGGGTAAGAGCCTGGACTTGCTGGACCAGCGTAGCAAACTGGTCCTGGGTCACCGGAATGGCAGGCGGCGACGGAGTCTCGACAGGTGGGGGTTGTGGCGCTGTGGCGCCAGTCGGATCAGGCCTCTGGGAGGCGACCTGATCTTGGGCATCAGAGGTTGCTCTCTTCCGGTTGGCCATCAGAGAGGTTCTTCTCCGGATGAGATCCTTGTCTCCTTTTTTCAAGTTTTAATGGGACTTGAGACCCTTCCTCTAGCGCCAATCTGTTGCGCCGGGATCCGTCCTCCGACTCGGGCGCGGTCGATCTCCAGGGAGAGGGCGGCGGACCTGCAAAAAGGAAGCCCACACGCGGAGGGACGCTGGGGGTGGTCCTCCGCGGAAGGCCCTCCGACGCTCAAGTCAGTGGGGAAGGAATCGGCGATCAACCAGACAATGGGGAGGTGGATCTCTCCGGGAGACCTCTCCAGGGGGGCCAATCGGAAGCTCCAGGAGGGGCGGAGCACCGACGAGCTGCGGGAGAGAGGAGTGAGAGTTTTTGTGCGTCCAGAGTCGCGTACCTGAGGAATCTGTGAATCTGATACTTATATAGACTGTCATCTGGATCTTGAGCGTCTTCTGAAAGGTTCAGAGGTTGTTACGATACGGAGGTGGCTTATCGTTGTCTCAATTACTCCCTATCCATAAATTATCCACGCGCAACTACGTTAGCGCCTCGCTGGCCTCGACGTCCCCTCGCACACAAAGGGGAGACAGCAGCAAGCCGGCCACCGACCAAATTTCCCAATAAACGAAGAAAAAAAAAAAAAAATCTCGTTCTCCTCCCCACGCCTGCCCTCCCTCGTCCATTATTAATTAAAATTGATGGCCGATGTTCTCCTCCGTTACTACCTCCTCCTCCCTTCTCGTCTCCCACTCTTATCCCCTGTGCGCTGCTCCAACTCACCGACAAGAAAGCATTGTTTGGATTCCGTCGTTGCTACTGCCGTCGCCCACCGGCCGCAGCGTCTGTCCCACCTCAAGGTGCACCTTCTTGTATCTTCTTATTTCTATCTTTTCCCTTTCGGTCCGGAATAACCATAATAGAGGGGGATTTGGAGGATTTCTTCGCGGAATTGTGCCAATTTAAAGGCAACAATTTCAAGAACTGTATGATTCGCTTAGTCGTGGGTCTCGGATGGGTTTCGTGGTCTCGTGATGGAGATGATTTGTGTTATGGTTCATGGCGAGACGAGAAAGAAGATTGCGGGTGGAGACAAGAAGGAAATCAACGTGTCCCATGAAAGTCGTCACGGTCTATGGCAGAGTTTGGGGTGACTTCCTTCAGATTTAGTTCTTCGTAGTTTCTTGCACTCTTTTAGTTTGCTTATTTATTCTTATTTTTTTTTCTTTATATGTTTGTCCATGGCTTCTTTATTCTTCTTGATTGATCTGTCGTCTCAGGTGCACGCTGTTGCTGCGAACAACGTTGATCCAAAGTGGTGGGAAAAAAATGCTAGATATACATTCGACACAAGAGTTTCTGGATGCGTTAAGCCGGGCTGGTGATAGGCTTGTCATTGTTGAATTTATGGCACTTGGTGCGGTTCTTGCCGAGCCTTGTACCCAAAGGTGACCTTGCCCTGTTCTTGATTTCCTGCATTCCCGTTTGTGTATCTGATGATATTTATTTATTTTTATTCAGGTTCCGAATGAAATTAGGGTTTTAGATGTTTTTGTCAACCTATAGATTGTGCAGGTTGGTGGTAGTGTTGACCAGCAAATAAGAGAACTCATAAACCAAGCATCATAAAAAGTTCTACTTAACAGCCAGAATGATACTAATTAAAAGAAAGAAAAGATCAACACTTCCATGTACCATCCTTTGATTCTAGTTATAGACTCAGTCTATTAATGTTGTTGCTTATCTTTTCCAGAAGAAATCATCTCGACATTTTTTCATATGTTCTGCTCCTGTCTAACTGGGGATTTAATGATTTTGTTGTCAATTTGAAGTAGATATATATCTATTGTTTGGTCCGTGTTCTTTTGAAAATAAATATGGCTTCTTTAAACAGTTTTGCCTTTTTTGGCCATATGAAAGCATTGATAGCGAACTGATTCCACAGCTTAATTTAAATACTAATATGATGCTATCCCTCCAGCTGTTGCTTTCCTTGCTTAATACATAGTTAAGTTCAAACTAACATTATCTTTACCCCATCATGGTCGGTCCAGAATTTGCCATAAGAGGACTGTGTTTATTTTCCCACGTGCTAGTCCTGGTCTGTCATGTTTCGTTCCATCATACTGTTCACTCAGTTTTCATTTTTCCTGGTGTTTACTGTTGGAGGTTTTAGTCTAGATAATTTTAATCTTATGATGAAACATTTCGTAATTTCTGTATTGGAAACATATATTAGTTTTTTTTAGCATTTAATGATTTTATGATGAAACATTTAGTGCTTTCAATACTTGAGATATGGTAGTTATATGTCGTACAGTCATTCATTCTCTTCTTCTTCTTTTTTTTTTTTTTTGTATTTTTGGAGAGTGATATTTCAGCTCTGTAAGACAGCTGAAGAGAACCCTGATATTTTATTCTTAAAAGTAAATTTCGATGAAAACAAGCCAATGTGCAAGAGATTGAATGTTAGGGTGCTTCCTTACTTTCACTTCTATCGTGGTGCTGATGGACGATTGGAGTCTTTTTCTTGTTCCCTAGCTAAGGTGAGTCATTTTCTTCATTGTATCTTAACTCTCTACTTTTCACCCAGACATGGTAGTTGATTATTAATATATCAACTGATTCTATAAACTCCAATTTATCTTGGTCTATAACTACTTGTTTTTTCCGTTCCATACAACTCATTTTTTACACATCCTTAGCTTCTTTGACTGCACGCCTAGCATCTTTGATTTCAAGCATCATTTCTTCATTGGATCTTGATCTTAATATGCCAGTTATTAATAAAAAAAAAACAAATTCAGCATTAATATTCTTGGCAAAGTTTTTCTGCTGTTGTTTTTTAGCTATGTTGCTGCCAAAAAAAAAAAAATCTTGATTTGATTGCATCATTTAAGATACTACATCTCTTGAAGCACTATATGGGAGTTTGGGGTTAGCTGAAGGAACATTTATTCTCGTCTTTGGTGTTTTTCAGGAATTCTTTTTGAAATGTTGATGCATGGCATTTTGCATTCCATGAATAAGAACAAAGCAAAATAAAGCAGTATGCACCGTTATGATTTAGGAACTGGAGGAGGACGGGCTGGGATTAAGAAGTATTAAAAAGCTTTTTTCTTACAGAATGTTGTTGAGTCACAATGAGCTGGATAATCGTATTCTGGCTAGAGTAGAGTTTCAGTCCTTGAGACAGGATATGCAGTATTCAGATTTCAGGGTGAAGGTTTGACCATTAAGGGACTTTGGACACTGTAGTTTCCTCTGGCGGTATGTCATCATGTGGGCATGCACTAGCTTCTATAAAATTAATGCTGCCTGTGGGCCTAAAGAATATTCTTCAAAAGAAGCATTTTGGAACGCAAGTCATTGTTTGCAAATAGGGATGTACCTTAGTGTGTGGGTAGTTTTTTAACATGATGAGATTCTTCTTTGCAAGGCTTGCTTGTTTTCATATTTTAATGAGTGAATAGAGAGATCTAGCAAAGAAATGGAAGTTGTTAAATGATATGCAAAAAATCTACTCTATCAAACATACATAAGTTGTCTATCCTTCATCTTGGATGAAATATTTATTTCCAGAACTGTGCAATTATGATGGATATGCTTTGGGATACCATGGGTTTGAAAGCTTTTATAATTTGAACGTTTGTGGTTTCTTCATGGGAGCTGAAGAAGAACAATGCGAATGGGTGGTCATCTATGGTGAACGGACAAGCTACTTAAAGACCGTGCAAGGTAGAAATTTATAAGGAGGATATCAAGGAACATGACAATGATTCTCTAATAATGTTATTGTGAGTAATGAACATATTTTAAATACTGTTGAATGTATATAGCTGAAGGAAAAATATCTGTTGAGTGCTTAGAAAGTGAGCTTACTTATGAAAGCTGAAGGAAGACAATGAACTTTGGAGAAGAGCACCGTAGTTTGCGTATTGATGAGAATTCTATTTGGAAGAAATCTGTATGTAAATTAGCAAAATAATGTGATTACATATGACCTCACTTGAAAATTGCTAATCCTTGTAATGAAGGAAATAAGGTAAAGATCTTGTTGATGTTTAGCAAAATTATAAGAAAGAAAGTTGGTCTGAGGCCCAATATAAGGCTGGATTTTGGAAGCATATTTGTTTCTTCTCATTTTGGTACAAGCTATTGCATAAAGTTGGTGCCATGAAAGTTACATTGTTATTAAGTGGAGATGAAGACATAGATTGAACACAAGATGTAGGAAATGTGATAGAATTTGTTCTTCGGACCATTTGTGCAATCCTTCTTATTCAGCTTTATAGTCATTTTGTAGATGGAGTTCATAATATTTCCTACAAAGGCATTTGATAAAGCTGATTAATAGAATGTTAAAGTTTGTGTTCGTATAATGCAAATGGCTTTTATGCAAGAACAATGGATAATAGGTAGCGTAATGATTAGTCATATGCATGTGGATGATATGAGTTGAAATAAATGGTTTATCATATCCTTTTAAGTGATTTTAAGTAGGGCATATGATTGGTTGGACACCTATTTTCTATTTAAACCATAATTTGAAAGGTATTCGTCTTCTTCTAGAAGTTCAAATATCTAAATAAATTTCTGATGTATTGGTCTTCTAATTGTATGACAAGTCACTGTATTATATGATTAAAAAATCTCAAGGAACTGGATGAGTGTCGGTTGTCTCTTGTTGGTGAAGTTTAAGTAGCATGGAAGACAAAGCATCAAGTGAAGTCCGTTTTGTGTCATATTTAAGGTGAAAGGGGAAGAACCCTATCTTTATAGTTTGTTGTTATAGTGGAGGGCGGGGGGTCCTATCTTTGTGTTTTGTTGATTATAGTTGTTTATGGTCAATAATGCTAGGATTTGGAATATTTCTTTGATGGTAATGTGGCATTGGAGATTTGGAGATCTTGAAGGAGTATTGAAAATATATAGATCATGTTGCCTTGAGAGATAAGGGGAACCTTGGAAACTTAGGATGCTTTTGGTCTAGGCATAGGTTTACAAGTATGGCCTTAAAGCCCGAGAGATGTATATCCTCGTCCCTGCCCTATTGCTCCAGGATCCTTCTGTAAATGAGTTCTTAGAGATGCAACATTTAGCCATACCTATTGCATTTCCTTGTTTCTTTCCCAATTTCTTGAGCTGCTGCTTTTATTTCTAAGGTGAAAATCAAGGATCTGATTTAATGTGTGATTTCTGAGAGACTAAATGCAAAGCGGTTTGGCATCTATAGTGTGGAGAGAAGTTAGGGACGAGGAATTTTGAAGATTTGACCTGCTTTCTTGAGCTCATAGAGAGCTACTATTAGCTTTACTCTAATGACAAGGGATATTAACTTATGAAGGCTTCTGAGTTCTATTCATTTTCTTAGACTACTGACCATTAATTTAATAACATGAGTTTCATGGAAGGATTAGTGCTGAGCTAGCTTGTTAAACTTGGGGAAGATCTTACTTGCAACAAGTTGGCTAAAAGGGCAAAAGAGGTTCAGATAACTTGCATACATTTTGAGAAGGTCAATAAGAATATAGAGCACTTGCTTTTTCTTGACTTCTTATAGGGCCATTTGATACTTCCTAGGTGAAATTGGTAGCATAGGACACGAGTGTCAAGTATTCAAGTGCTTTAAAGTATCTGACATGACAATCTTAAAAATTGAGATATGCAAACATGGTAATGTAAATGTATAAACGTACATATGCATAAACAGAATAATAGAAATGCTCAAGCAACATGAACAGCTAACACAAACAAGTTAAAATAATTTATATGTAAATTCTAGGTTGGCAATGTGATTGACTAGAAACGAACTAGTGGAAATGCTACATTAACTTTTATCTATGAGATTATCATACCACTGCTCTTGAACTATTGACATTCAAAGCAGTTGACAGGTCTGGAGAAGGTGTATGATGATGTATGCTGATGGTGTTGTATTTCCTTTTACATACACTTTCTCTGCCACTTGTTAAGGCCTTATGGTGCTGTTGTTAAGGCCTTATGGTAATGTGTTTCGAAACACAAATTATTGAAGGTGTAGCATGTGGTGTCCCATCTCGGCAATATTTAAAAATTACAAAATTTTGAGGGAGATAGTGAAGGATCTATATTAGAAAAGACAAGATAACAAGGTAGTCACATCTCAATATAAAATTTAAAATTTAAGAAGTTTGAAATACAATCCTTTTAAAAGGGATGAGGAGAAAGTTAAGATAGGAAGGGAACAATTGTTAGACCTTATCTAGTTTAGCTAGGAGAAGGAAGAAAACAAAAACAGAAATCAAAAATAGAAAAAATAGAGTGAAAGGATAAAGAAGTAGAAGATAAGATATTTTAATAGCAAAAGGATTCTAAAAGAACACTTAACAAGTTATGCAAACCATTCTTTCTTTCTTTTCTTTTATTTATCTCTCTCCTTTCTCCTCTTCTTAAGAGAGATAGAGAAGTGGATTGAGTGAACCCTTTCATCTCTAATTATTTTCCTTTCTTAAGGGAGACAGAGAAGTGGATTGAGAGAACCCTTTTGTTGGATAGACAATAGATTCCCCACTTTTGGTAGTTGTGCCCCAATTATCTTTATGATGCGGGACACTCGTGGATGTGTGTCATGTTTTTGGGACATGGCAAAAAATGTGAAGTCTATGCTATCCTAATAATATTAAAAATTGACCTTGAAGATTATGATGGAACATTTGGGAAGGGTAGAGATTTTGAATCATGGGGATAGAAAGCCTATTCTGGATTGGTTGTCCATTGAAGTAACATAACTTGGGGCTAAAAAAACTATGAAAAACTTTGATCACACAAAATTAGCAAAAGGTCCTTAGGGTTTCTTTTGTCTTATAATATAATGTTATCCTCCTTGAATTGTGATTCTCTTTTTTTCATAAGACACCGCATCCTCATTTTTGTGCATCTGTACCTCCATCATATGTATGTTTACTATTCTCTCTCTCTCCCTCCCTCCCCCTCTCCCTCTTTCCCCTTTGCATTATCATGTTGATGACTCGACTTCCTCCTATCCACCTTTGCCACTTCTTTTTAATTATGCTACTACTTGACCACCACCACCACCACTACCACCATTAGGTACCTCACCTTTCCTTCTTTGTTTCCCATTATGGCCACCACTACAAACATAGGTCCTTCACCTGGTGCTTAGCCATTTACCTCCTCAAAACCTTCTATCATATCTTCTTTGAAGAGTAGTGTAAAATTCACTTTTTATTCAAGGTGAAAGTTGATGGAAATTCAACAAGACTTTATCAGTTAAGGCTTCCTTTTTGAATTAAAAAATACTTTTATATAAGATTATTTTCTAACTCATTAGTTTATTGTCCTTTTTTCTCCCAGTGCAAAGCAAAATTGAAACCTTTAGAAATTTACTCCAAAAGTTAAAAATTGGTATTGAGATCGGGTTCATGAGAGAAGTTAGGCTGATTTCATATCCAAAATCAGTCCTAAGATCTGTTCATTCACTAATGATTATTGCCATATATCTTTTTTGTTTGCTAATTTTGTTTTCTTTTTCCTTTTTTTTTCTTGTCTTCAATATTCACCAACTTTGCTTTATCTTATGCCAGTATCTTTGAATTATTTTTTAAAAATATTACTAAACTCTTCACAAAACTTGTAGCTCCATGCCTTACAAACATGGATTATTTAAGTTGTTGAACTTGATCTCAGCATAGATTAAAATGATAAACACCAAGAATAATATAAGTTTCAAATGTTCTAAATGATGGAGTTCTTATAGTATGTCAAAGTGATCATCAAAATCTAAAATTGAATGCACGACTTGCTTTTGCCATCTGCAATTGACTAGCCAAGGTTAAACCAAGTTGGTACCACCAATTAATCCATGGATGGTCTGAAACAATGGGCTCGAGACTTCTCTTCCAAATTGAATGCTCCAATGTCATGAGCCATTAAGTGATTGAAACAACTGAAACAATTTTGAACTCATCATTGAATTAAATGTAGTGGCCTCATAGCTGAGAGCCATCTCATGTTGAAAGAGACTTAAAATAATCATCACTTATGAAAGAGTCATCCTTAAGACTTTCTTCACAAGTTCAGGGCTTCTCATCTAGGTGAATCCTGAAAACTATAATCTCATTTTTCAACCAGAGTTTATTGCTGGAATCAATGTACTTTGATCATTGATTATATGACCAACATCAAAATGCTTTGATTGGCTTCAAACAGTCAAAAGATTTATGGTTGCTAATTCCTTTACTTTATGTTGGTAAAATCTCAGATCTGCTTTTCTTTCAGAATCCAGAGACATCTTTGGAGAAGGCTTGTTAAGGCTGCAAGGTCTGACCTCTTCATCAGTACATGGTATAAAACTGGCCCTTGTGATGCCCGATCCCATCACACCTCAAACTCAAGCCTCAAGTTTTCCAACTTATGTACTCATCATCTCCTCCTTCAACTAACACCAGGCCTTATGCAAGCTAAAGTCTTTGCCATAGCTACAAGTCTTTTTTGAGAGTAGAGGTGGCAGTTGAGTAAAGCAATGAACAAACTTTCTCGTGCACAACATGCGGAATTTGTTTGGGGTGCACAGCTCTAGATGGGGATCAGTTGCTAACAGGGTAGATGTGACAGGAGCTTCACAAGCATCCACAGCTGAAAAATGAGACAGCGTGGTGATGGATGGGAGCAGAATTGGCCTGGGTGAATGGGTTAAGTAGGTGAATTTCAGATTTCTTGTTGAATGTCAGCAGTGACGAGTCCTTGTGTCCAAACCAAAGTAATGACAGAGCTCTGGGCCTGGGGAGGGGTGTGGGAAGCTTGTTCTTGGAGAACAAAAGGTGTAGTAGGCATTGCTAGAAATGTCATAATTGGCAAGATTAGTAACTGAGGGATATAGGGGACACCTGGGATATAGAAGTGTGTGCTTTTGGATGCAATGGAGTCCTGGGCAGTGCAGACTATGCCAATATGAATGGCGTTGGTAAAATTCAAGCATTATATGTTCATCCCCAGCAAATAGGACTGAAGCTTTCTCTAGTTGTGCTTGGCAAACGGTAGAGGTCATGTTTTTGGCCATCAATAAATGGAATGATCAGGTTGAGGATGCTAATTTCATAGGTAGTGTGATGGGCTGAAAAGAGTTGAACAAAGTTTTTATTAAGAAAAACAACAAGGAGCCCACCGCAGGAACCTAGCAGCCAAGGTGTACTAGGTAGCCCATGCAACGAGAAACCAATTGCACTCTCTATGCAAAACTGTAGGAAACATTCAGAGAAAAGCTGTTTGGGATGCCTGCCTCTTGTCATTGATTAGAGGGACATTTAAATTTTATGGATCTTAAACACAAAGGCTACTACACTGCCATGGCATAAGCAATATGTTTTCCTTTGGCTTGCTTTTCTTTTAAGAGGCTGACTAGCTTGACCAAAGGAGAAGAAGATGGGATAGAGTTAGACCTGTACCTATATCACCTTGAATTTTAAAATAGAATTGCAGATAAGTTAAGTAGCTCCCACATTATACTAATGTATTGACTTACGAGCTGGGTGAACTCAGAGCTTAAGCAATGGACAAGTGCTTCTTGGCTCGCGACTCAACTGTAACTCCTCTCCATCCACTCCCTACAACCATATGTTTAGTGTCTTGATGTGTCCAGGCACTTTTTTTTCAACTCCGTCTTTCTCAACTACTTCAATTTGTTAATGAACTTGTACTACTCATTCTGTTCGGTTATTCTTTTTGGAAATATTCCCTAATGGCAGACCCAGAATTGGGGGCCAGAAATTGCAGAGGAGCAGGATCCAAAATGGTGACTACTACAAGAAAGGAATATTTGAAAGCTTTTGTTTTTGGAAGAATTTGAACCAGCTGTGCCACAGTCGAACATTTCTCTGTCCAATCGCTATATAGACACAATATAATGTCTCACTTTCAGAGGTGCCCCTTGAGTTCATTTGCTTTTGGTTTAAAATAGTACCGATAATTTAGTAGTCTTTCCAATTTGTTCATCCATGAATGACAGCTCATTTGGATTCACTTTTCTAGTCAGATCCATCCATGCTAGATTGACAATCAGGAACTTAGGACCTAATCTGTTCTCTCTTCCCTCTCGGTCTATGACTCAGGGTCCCTCCCTATCTGAAAGAGCATCATGGAAACTAAGTTCATCCTGTTTAGTCATCAGAGATAGAGAAAGCAGAAGCTAAAGCATCATCATGTGCCAGGCATCCAAAGTTGAAACACTCTTCATAAAGAGAGAGACGACGCCTATTGTAAAAACTTGGTGGTTGAGGTTTGTCAAGTGGAGAGCCTGCTACCAGAAACAAATGGTTTCATTTACGATTATGAAACTTGGTGCCTATTGTAAAAATTGTTTCATATACCACAAACAGATTCAGAAAAAGCTGATATGAGGCGACTGTTGCCCACAGAGTGTTCAAGATTTATGGAAATTTAAGGTATGTTTGGTTGTGCCAAACTAAGCCACCTAGAGGACCAAAACTTAGCTTTACAGAAACATGTCACCTTGCAGGTTTCCTTTGAGGACTAGAACCTTTTCAGCTATTATATCAGGTGTTGTGAATGTAAGACTTGAAAATTCAAATGAGGCAGAGGATGCAACAAGGTTGTTTATGCATGCACCTGAGCATATTCACAGGTCAAGCCCGAATCTTAATGTCAATGGTGTGATACATGTCAAAGAAAAGGAACAAAAAAAAAAAGGAAAAAGAGAAAAAAAGAAGCTGCGGCAGCTATGACTAAGTTGTTTCTTTTGGTTATTCTTATGCAAGCCTGCAATATGCCACCATCTTTTGGATAATCTCTTTAATAACATTTTAATTATTGTGATGCTTATAATTTTTCTTATGGTGTTGAAAAACGCATGCCTTGATACCCTCTCAGACTAACCCATAAGGATATCATTGCTGAGCGGTACACCATTTTCTTAATTAAGCTTTTTATATGTTTGCCTTTGCCACACCACATATTCCCAAGAATCTGAGATTGAGTTGAATTTGAAGAAACATTTATTAAAGGTTTTTTGTATCAGGTTCTCTTGTAGTCTCCCACCCAACCCTTTTTTTGGTTAATGTGTTAGACATAGCTAGTAATATAAAAAAATATTGGTGTTGTCACTAGTCATCTGCTTACCTTTTATGTGATGAAGCTAGATTTTTTTTTAAAATATTTGATTAAAAAGCATGTCCTATCAATAACATTAATTGGGAATTGCAGCATTTACTTTTTATTTAATGCTCTTTCCCACCATAGCTTCCACATGAAAGTTGTCTTCGTTGGCATGTATCAAATTCTGATTTCAGACTATATTCATGGATCTTTAAGTCACTAATTCCATCATATTTAGAAATTAAGATAGCAGAAATAATAATCAATACAAGAAACAATAAAACATGAGTGGCCTCCTGCAAGGATTATATGGACCAACTCCTGAAATGGAATATGAATGCATCATAGTCATCATATTTACATACCTGGTCAATCAAATCTTTTGTCAGCTGAACTTTGATCATAATATGGTGGGTCAACTTAGCTTTTGTATTTCCTTGCTTCTTGTTCTTTTAACTCATAACAGGAACTGTTCATATATCCAGAGAAAAAATGGCGCACGTCATATGACACACTAGAGATTGAAAAGTGCTATGACGTCTTGGCATGGGTAAAATCACATGTGGTCTACTTGCTAGTTTCTTTTGCATCTATGTTGGGGAATGTCATGGGAACAGTATGACTAGTATTTTCCAGTAGCAGCATTGTTCTTTTAGCTCAATGTCCAATTTCACATGGGAGGTTAACCTCCTGGGACATTCCCGTATATCATCATTTAACTGACATTACTTTTCTTACTCTCTTTTCTTTTATGGATTCAGTATGAGTAAACATATTTAAGCTAATGGTACAAGTACCTATTTTATAGCTTAATTAGCTTAATGAGGAGAGTTGGTCCATCTTCTGTTGCTAATTCTCTGACCAATTGCTATAAGAAGATCGTTATAATTACCATGATCTGTGGTAAAAATCATGAACTTTGCTCAAGACATTAAGTAGTGGTGATGGGTCCTTGATTTAGGAAATTGCTTGTAATGTAAATCCATGGAGGTTATTATGAATTTATTGATAATTTGAATATTGGGAAAGGAAATAAATAGAAATGCTGAATTGTCAAATAACAACTAAGGTCTCGTAGCCCTATTATATTAAGAAATAATTAAGATGCCATTCATAATAATCTTGTACCCATGATCTTGAATTTATTCCTAATTCTGAGGTATGGAATGATATGTACAATCTTTCTGGAAGTTGGAAGGCGTGCTGGACTCCAGGATTAAAAGTTAAGGTGATGATTAGATACCGCTGCATTATTGTTGGACTTGGACTAACTTGAAGATCGAATATGTTACTATCTTCTCTTTTAAAAATTAACGCAGGTGTCTGTTTTGATTTGATTTGATTGTTTTCCTTCTCTGCATCCCTGCAGTTTCAGAAAATCAAGGATGCTATCGCTACACATAATACTGCTCGCTGTAGTATCGGCCCACCTTCGGGAGTAGGGGATGTTAACCTGCTTGAAACATCAACTTCCCAAGAGCAGCCTGCAGAAGCCACAACCAGATAGCGGTGCAAAATTTAGTCTGGGTCTGGGATGTTGTGCACAATGCACATTAACTTCCATATCGGTTGTATCGTCTGTCTTGATAACGTCTGTCTTGACCTGAGAAGCATTCATGTCATTATTCTTTTACAGCTTAATTTGATTGAGAATTCTGTGAAGAACTATGGAGGATATATGTTCTTGCTTGGTTCTGTTCTACATTCTTTGGCTTATCACATATTGAGTCGGAGATAGTTCCACATAAGATGGTGCAGAGGTAACCCAAGCTGCAATGGATCTGAGAAAGCATGAAGAGTAGGATGTGTCTTGAAGGGTCGGTCTTTACTTGGGAAATAGAGCATGGAAGTGGTTTTATCTTCGATTCTTCGTAGAAACAGGCAATTTATGAGAAAATGTCAGAAAATGTGGACTTAATTATCACATCTAAAGTGCAAATGCTCTATTGCCAAGAGAATTATTTGCCTCGTATAACCATGGCATCGGGATACGAAGGATAACGAAAATATTTATGATTTGGTAAAATCTCATATTTTTTCTATATGATGACATTTGTGGTCAAAAAGACCCTGATCTATCTCTAATTTTTCCTTACAGCTTGCGTTCAAGGCAAACTCATATTCTGCAGCCGACAAAAATCATGATCGCCTCCACAGTTCTTGCAGTAGATTATAACACAAGGTAGCCGAGAAATTTTCATACTAGGAAAAGACTTGCTGCATCGAAAGGCAGTGCAACAAGCGCGTATCGGATGCATGGATTAGCTGCGCATCCATGCTGCTACAAGTGCCGAGGCTCAATGGACTTTGTCGCACATTGCACGTGCGGTGGCACGGGCGCGCGGTCAATTCACGTGTTCGGCATGCGCTTGCTGCACCGTTCTTCAATGCAATAAGTCTTTTCCTTCATACTAATGTTTTTGGTTAAAATTGTGCATGCTTGATTCTGTATGCCCTTTGGTTTAGTTTCTCTCTTTTTTTTTTTTTTTTCTTTTCTTCATCATCATTTGATGGTTATATGAAGGTTGAAATGGTGCTATAAAAGAACATATGAGGCCCAAGAAAAGTAATGCATCACATTTAAGTTTCATCTTAATAATTTATATTAATGCTTTTTTTTAAAAAAAAGAAATGCATCATTATAGCAAATTCCCTCAGTACAAAATAAATCAATGCTTGCTTATGAACTAAACCCTTTTGTTGTTGTTGAGGAGTTGCGAGACAACCTGTTCCGTCTTGCCTGGGCTCACGCATTGCCACAATAGTCGTCACATAATTCTATTTGTGGCCGCGCCACCACCAAAGGCTGAGTTAAATTAGAAAGTCCTGAACTGTTTCAACTTGGCGCTACGATTTATTTCTTGCTACCTCCGTCACGAGACAACTCTCCAAGTTTTGAACCTGACCAAAATTGTGCTTGAGTTGGTGACATAATTAGTTATAAGAATTGCTACGGTAGATTTTTGTTCTTCGACTTGAGAATGAGGTGGCAACACATGTCAGAATCCGGATGGCATTCTCTTATCTTTGGGGATCTGCAATACATCATTCTATCGTAGAAAAGGATGTGGAGCAATCCCTGCGAAGAACCCTCGGATGCCCAGGTCAGTAAAAAATTTGCAACTTCAGATGTGAGGAGAAGGTTTTTTGAAAAAGGAGAGTAAAGGGGGTTGAGTTTTCACATAGAGGTTTCTCCCCCTCAAGGCTCTTGGGGCTCGATATTTATAGGGAGAGGATTTGGTAAGCTGTTATATGATTTTCGAAGATCCATGGCGCAAGTTAGGAGGTCATAAGGCATAAATGGCGTGTACATTATTAGAAGGATTCGTGATCCCATGAATTATAAAAGAGAGCCATATAGGCTTCTGTTTCCACTTATGAAGGATCGCTTTGGGAAAGAGTTCCAAGATCTTCATGATTCAGTATATGATAGCCGAGACATTTAGCGTGGCCCGAAGATCGGCCAAAGAGAAGGGTCAGTCACTGAGGGGGGTTGGCCAAGTGTTTCCTGACTGTTGAGATTTGGTCACTCTATCTTGGAAAGAGATGAAGTTTGGCAAGAGGAGCTAGAGGTTAGCTAGTCGAAGTTTGGTCTACTGAGGTTCGAAGGATTAGCTTGGCCTTGCCGATGTTCGAAGGATCAGTTTGGCACCGCCGAGGTTCGGAGGATCAGCTTAGCCATGCCGAGGTTCGGAGAATTAGTTGACAGTGATTTAGTGATGGTGCAACCATCCTTTACTGTGGTGGAGAATGGACTCCTAAGTTGGTAGGTCGTAGCCTAGAGGTAGGGCCCATCGCCTGTCATGTTAGCCAATTTGTGAGGAGACTATTTTATCTCGCATCACTTGCCCCCCATTTTTTAGTCCGAAGTTTGATTTCAGGCATAGGGAGTAGAATCCAGATGGCCTAATTTTATTGGCGAGGATGGGATTAAAAGAGACGTGCCATGATGACACAATTAATGTCGAGCCATTGTGCCTCTATACCGGCCTGTCAGACGAGAGAAACCTCTCAGGACTCGATCAAGGATGGTTGGTGGAATGACATGTGGTGGAGTCGAAGATCACGACGCTTGCATCAAAGGCTCGTGGCTCTTAGGGTTTCCCACTGATGACGTTTTGTCTCCTTGTGTAGCGGCTTTAAAAGGGAAAGACTGGTATCTTCCCTAATCACATCTTTTCAAACCTTTGGCGCTACCCTTTCCTTCTGAGATTAAGTTCTCCTAGTTGAAGAAGACCATGGCCAGCTCTATGCCATATGTTCTGAGGATATGGAGCACCTGACCCATGTAGCTTTGACCATAACCTTGATGGATCTGAAGAGGATCAGCCGCGAGTACTAGATCCCGGCGAAAACTAGCTACGAGTTTCGGGCTCCGAACAGAGGGTGATGAATAACTTTCTTTTATAAGGAATGCTTCAAGCTGGCCATGGTCTATGGGAATCCACCTTCCTCTTCATCCGATTATTGAGGGTTTTATGAGGTTCTACAACATCTCGATGGTGGCTCTGCATAGCTAGCGACACATTGTGGGATTTGTCTCCATGTGTCAGTTGGTTGGGGTGACGGCGACGGTGCCTCTATTCCAAGCATGCCACAACATCGTCTTCTCGAAGAACTCCTTCTAGCCCTACATCGGACCTCGGAGGACATTCAAGAGGGTATCGAGGGTTCCATCATCCATCAAGGGGTGGAAACCCTGCTTCTTCATTATTCGTTGGAGCGGCGAGTATCTCTTTCCTTGAATGTTGGGGAATTTTTTCGAGGACTTGAACAAAGCTTTGAGGTTGTCGAAGGAGGCCACCAGTATCCAAGCGCTTTCCAGCGGGCGGGCACTCTCGATCAGTCGGAGTTCTTCTGGTTGAAGATGCGCTTTTTAATGCCAGGCTCAACAGCATCGATCCTTGGGCAACTAAGTCAGGCCTTGGAGCTTGGATGAGAGAGATCTTGAAAAAAGACTTCAAGATGAAGGACAACAAGAAGTCTTGTCTAGCCTTGTCGAGCTCGAAGAAGAAGAAGGACAACAAGAGGCCTCATCCACCCTCACCAAGTTTGAAGAAGAAGAAGGCCAAGTTCGCCCCCGATCTTCTCCACTGATGGAGAAGATTGAAGAAATGCCAGCTTCGAGGGAAGTGGAGCTGGAGAAAGAGGATTTGCAGTTGGTGAGGTTCCATGCTTCAACGTTACGGTCCCAGAAGCCGGAGAGCAGCTATCCGACAAAGTTAGGAGACATGTCTTGGAAGGAGGATGCTCCGATAAATAAGTTCCTCTACTTGGTAGTCAATGAGCCAAACGTTCTCCTTCCCCCTAGCTTGAAAACCCTTGAGGATCTTGAGGGGCATCGGAGAACAAAGAAAATAGCAGAGACTGGAGGGATGGAAGCTACCATAGCTGCGAGTGCCTCTTGTATCCCTTCGTTCACAGAGGGACCTCTCTCCCCAACACAAGGAGAGGCCGAGAAGGTTGCCGAGGGTCGGGAGGAACCCTCGGTGGAGAGGGTTGGCCAACCGGGTCCTTCGGGCAAATGGGTTGGCGATAAGGGGGAGTCCAGTCAGACCGGTCCTCCTAGTGCCAAATACGCGGCCTGGCTACATAGGTTGTGATTCGAAGCGCTCCGCTCCATCCTTTGCTTTGATAGAAACACTCCTAATGGTGAAGACACAGGAGACGGGCATGTGATGGCGCCCTTTATGGTCGAGGCATATGAGATCTCTGAAGAACTAGAGGATCCAACATTGCTTGCGAGCAATGTCCTTCCACCATCAAGGTACGTGAGAACATCCTCTCTTTCTTCTCCTTTTTCTTCTTCTTCTTCTTTCCTCTTTCCTCTTCTCTTTTTTTCTTTGTGAGTTTACTCACTTTGCTTTGTTGTAGGTGATCATTCTTCAGAAGGCATTGTATGGGTACCTAAGTGTGATAAAGGAGACTCGGGATTGAGCATTAAGAAAAGTCACCGAGCTTCTGAATAAGGAGGGCTCGGCTAACCAACTTGCGGAGGAGCTAGCTAAGGTCCGGGCCGAGCTTGAAGAAGCTAATAAATTTGTTGAAGCGGCCAATAAATTGGCCAAAGAGGTCAATAAGTCAGGAGGCCAATAAGTCAGCCAAGGAAGCCCGAGCAAAATTATTGAAGTTTCGGGTGGAGGCCATAGAAGAAATAAGTATGCTGAATAAGAAACTTGATGGCGAATGTTGCAAGTTTGAGTTCAGCCAAAGGCAGGCTGCTAATGCTATAATCGACTTGGCGATTACACAGCGTCACACAGAAGAGGATCGAGCAAAGCTAGAGCATATCGGGAGAAAGCTTTGTCAATATAGGAAGAAGAAGAAGCTTCGGGAGCAGACTGCTGAGGCAGAGAAAAGAGCCTCTCGGCATGCCAAGGCTATTACAGAGGTATGTATTTTATTAATTTCTTTGTTTTGTTTTGCTCCTAACGAAACTGACTTTATTTTTTTGAGCCAAAAGAATGAGGTCAAGGTGGCAAAGAAGATGAAAATGTTGACCGAGGAGTTAATCTCGTGTCCCCTGCAGTGTTCTGAGCTTCAGCTCTAAGTGGCCGAGATTGACGATCAAGTTGCCTTATTATTGGAGAAGTACAAGAGCTCAACTGAATTCACTGAGGAGAAGCTATCATTTTCCAAAGAGGCCTACTCATTGGTGGCAAAGGAGACGCGGCAAAGGATCACCCAACAATACCCCGATTTGGATTTTTCATTTTTAGAAGAAGAGGGGTATTGCGTTTCTTCGCCGGCGGATCCCTCGGTAGCATCTTAGTTGTCCACCAAGGCTGATTTTGAAGAGGGCGCCTCGGATATTGACTTTGAAGAAATTCCAGAGGTAAACTCAACCAAGGTTCCATTTGCCACTGAAGAGTCGAACCAACCTGCTCTAGCTCTTTCTCTTTCAACGCTTGTAATTTTTTGATCAATAAATAAAATTTCTTTTTCTTTCTTTTTGCTTGCACTTTTCATGTCTGCCATCAATTAGTCATTTCTCCGAAATGCCATACAATAATTGGGCTTAACCACTTAGGCTTCTCAAAAGCGATGTAAGGGCATTCCGACTGAAAGGTCTGAGGGTAAACTCGTAGATATCTCGATCCGGCCAAAAGTTCGGAGAGACTATGAGATGGACTTGGCCATACCAAAGTCTAGATAACTTAAGTACTCGTCCCTGCCAAGGTTCGGAGAAATAGAATACTCGGCCGTGTCGAGGTCCAGATAACTTAAGTACTTGGCTCTACCGAGGTTCGAAGAGATAGAATACTCAGCCATGCCGAGGTTCAGATAACTTAAGTACTTGGTCCTGCCGAGGTTCAGAGAGACAAAATACTCAGCTGTGCCAAGGTTCAAATAACTTAAGTACTCGGTCTTGTCGAGGTTCAGAAAAATAGAATACTCGGTCATGTTGAGGTCCAAATAACTTAAGTACTCGACCCTGCTGAGGTTCAGAGATTTAGCTTGGTCTTGCCGAGGTTCGGAGAATGCGCTCAGTCCTGCCAAGGTTCGAAGAATGAACTCAGTCCTGCTGAGGTTCGAAAAATTTATTGGAAAGATCTCAGATCTATTGAGGATTTGGAGATAGGATCCATTGGATCGAAGATTGGGAGAAATTTGATTCTTATAAACCTTTTAAAAAGATGGTTATTCGAAGATGTATTCATATGTCTTCTGAACATAAGATAAAGGATATATCCTTTACCTTTTATAAATCACTCACAACTGAATAATTTATAATTTATGCATCTGACGGCGTATGCTATTAGTCGACTTAAAGTTATTTATCATTCTTTGAAGACAAAACGATTTTAAAATATAAACACCATTGGATATATATAAAAAAATTTATTAAGTTGTTGGATATCTATAGAAGATAAAGGACTAAACATTCAGTCGTTGATTGTCAGGAGGAAGGCTCTGATGGCGAGGCATGCTACTTAGTTCCTTCTTGATCCACATTCTCTATGGAGCTCTTTTATGCGTGCCAGATATAGAGATTGGAATCCCTCTACGGATTTTCAGTCCACTCGGGGTCACTCTTTCTTCTAAAAGGAGGTTTGTCGTCATGCTCCGGATATCTTGAACAACATCTCTTGGATGATTAGTGATGGCTCCTTGATTGATGTTGTCCAAGATGTATGGATAGCTGATATTCCCCTTTCTCGCTGGCCTACTTTCATCAGTAGCAGTGCTCCTAGCAGCATGAGAGTCAGTGATTTGATCTCCCACGACTGCTCCTCCTGGAACCTTCCCACGGTGGCCCAGTGCTTTGGTGATGAGCTGGCTCGACGGATTCTCTCTATTCCTCTCATTCCGGGATATATAGCTGATACTAGATTATTGTTGGCCCAGATGATAACCCAAGAGGGGGGGGGGGTGAATTGGGTTCTTTAAAAAATTTTAGCCTCTTGAAAAATTGTTTGCTTAAAATGAATGAAAACAAATGCAATGTAAATACAAAGTACAGCGAATAAAACAGAGATAGAGATAGAGTCAATGGAAGCACGGCAAACACAAAGATTTTATAGTGGTTCGGTGTATCCAACACCTACGTCCACTCCCAAGATCCTACTTGGGTCCACACTATAATCACCTCGATTACAGCCGAGTTTTTTACAAGTTCACAACTCAAACTTGTTGTTTTACCTGGGATCACAACGAACCCAACTGGTTTTTTTCGGGCTCACCAGCACACAACCCAAGACTCAAGCAAAACTAGCTTGACCCGAGGTTAACAACCTCCACTAGTTCAATCCCCTTTGATTGAACTAGGCACAAATAAGAATAAGAATGTTTTACAAAGTTTCACAGCTCCTTAATGAGCAAATATTCAAATAAAAGTAAATAAGTTTAGAAAAGCCTGGTTTGAAGTTGTTTGGCTTTGAGCTTTTCTTCTTTTCCTCTTCTCCTTGCTTGGTTGAATCAAGCCTCAGCTCCGATTCTTCACAGTAGATGCAGTTGAGAAGATTGAAAAGTTGGTCTCTTTCTTCTAGTTGAGAATCCTCCGATTTTCCTCTATTTGAACGGCTTGGATTCCTCTTTGAGCTTTGTGGAGTGGAAGGTTTTGAACTTGAAAGCTCCTCTCTTGGATATAAGGCTCAAGACTTCTCGGATTTTGATTTTTGATTTTTGTCTATCTGTTTCTATATTTTTCTTTCTATATTTTCAAACGGTTGTTTTTCTCCTTTTTATAGATTTTCCTTTGATTCATTTTTGGATGGAAATCTAGCCGTTGGAGTGTACCTGGAAGGATTTTCATTCATAAAAAATAGCCGTTAGATGTCAAAAATCAAAAATATTACCGTTAGAGCTGATTTGGCATTTTTGATTTTTCGTCAGGTGGGTTGGAGTCGGCTCCAGCTTTTTAGGTGTCGGCTCCGAATCGTTTTTCCATAAATAGTAAAATCTGAGTTCATCGTGGAGTCGGCTCCGCAAAAGTAAGTGTCGGCTCGCCGTCGTCAGGTGTCGGCTCCGAAAACTGTAGGTGTCGGCTCCAGGATGCTCAAAAAAATCAACGCTCTGTTCCAGCATCGGAGTCGGCTCCAGACACAGTAAGTGTCGACTCCGAAACCTTAGGTGTCGGCTCCGAAACTCTAGGTGTCGGCTCCAGGTTGTATCAAAAATCAGATTAAAATTGAATTGGCCATGGGGTCGGCTCCAGACTTTCTAGGTGTCGACTCCAAGCTCTGAAACTTTGAAATCTCTGATTTGTATTTGATTCAAAATTCATTTCTTAATTCCTTTAAATTGATCAAATAAATTTAAGTCCTGAAACACTTATAAAGTCCATTAGTAATCAAATAAATATACTCAATTCCTTTATTAATCATCAAAATCAATGAATGGATCAACAATCTCCCCCTTTTTGATGATTATAAAAACATTGAGTATATGCATAGAATTCTTAAATTAAAGAAATATCAAGGAAGTGATCTTTATGAGTAAGCTCCCCCTGAATAAGGTAGCTTCTCTATGAAGTTCAAATTCAAATTATTCTTCCTCTTACTTTACACATTTGATACTTAAGATTTCTTTGTGCATAGACAATTCAATTTGATTATCAATCCATATCAATAACTCAATTATCATAATCAATTAACATTCTCAACTATAATTCTTTCCATATAATTTTCTCCCTCTTAATGCAATGCATATACAATCCTAATTTTCTCCCCCTTTTTTGTAATCAACAAAAAGGTAAAGAATATTTTACTGCATCAAAGGATAATTGCATCAAAAAGATAATCAAAAGTCAAATATAACATAAAAAACTTTTCATTCATTAACATAAGCTTCACTACATCAACATATTGTCAAGTATTACATAATTCTCTCCCTCTTTACACTTCATTATATTAACTTCATTACATCAAAATGTAAACAACATTTCAACAAGATTGAACATAAACTACATCAAAAGTTCTTTCTAACTATTCTTGTTAAATGGTCTACTATATTTTTCATTCCATCACATTGAAGTCTAACATAATCTTTTAGTCTCTCATCACAAATGTGCAAGCTGTTGTGATTTTGTCTTGAAGTTCGGCGTTGCACTTTGAATAAGTTTCACCATCTCCACAAATCTCTTTAAGCTCTTCAAAGATGTTCTTCAAATCACCATTTAAAGATTCTGCAGAGGAGTTGAGAGTTGATTCAATCTTTGCAATCCGATCATCAAGGGAGTAAAGTGATTCTTTTATATTCATAAATTTACTGTCAAACTCATCCTTCTGAGCTGCAAACAAACTTTTTAATTGCTCCATTTGAAGGTCTGAGAATCCAGTCGAAGAAGTGGATGGTTGATCATAACTTGTGCAGGTGCAGGAGCAGGAACAGGAGCAGAAATGGGACTCCTAGGCTGTGGAGAAGGAACCCTAAATGATGGTCCAGCCTCGCAAGGCTCAGAAACTCTCGGCATAGGGGCTCTTTCATCTAGGTGTCCTTTCCTATCCCATTGACCATTCACCTTGACAAAACCCATCCGATGCAATGTAGCTAAGCTATAGTAATCTGTGTGCCTTAGGTTCTTGGAAAGTTCATTCTCTTGAATTGTAACCCCTTGGCTCTTGAATACCATAGTTAGTACCATTCCATACGGTAGGGATGATCTCCTTTTCCCTCCAGCTTCTGCCATATAAAAAATCATCATTGCTGCCAGATTGATCGGCTGCCCAGTTAGAACACTGTCCATAACCACAATGTCTCGCTCCGAGACATACTCAAACCGACCAGTTTTTGGAAACAAGATCCTACTGCATATATTGTGTAATAATCTCAATTCTAGGGGTAGTTGATTGGCTCTAATTTCTTCAAACTCAGTTACATCCCTTCCTAACATCCTTGACCTGATCACTATGCATGTCAGTGGCTAAACCAGTGATCGGGATGCTGAGGAGGTTTCCGAGCTTTTGAAAGGTGAGATGAATCCTTTTCCCTTTAACATTGCTTACTAAACCTCCATCCCCTCTAGCCAAATTGAATAGAATTCTTTTACTAGGGCTGGATAGGTAGGAACATCAAGAGAACACAGCTATCCCAGCCCATTTCCTTCAATTGTCTCCCGATTGAAAAACCTTCGGATTCAAATAGGTCAAAATCGACTTTTCTACCCATTGTGATGACTCTATCAGCTAGGGTATCTACCTTTGTGGAAGATGTGTTGGGATTGTCAGAATCTGTGGACGAATCGCTGCTTGGAGTCGGCTCACGAACGGGTCGTGCGGACCGCTTTCCCGTAGTTACCGGCGCTCCAACCACTGATTCTCTCCTTTTGGTGCCATTTGATCTTTGGAAAGGTTCGATTTGGATGGAATTAGAGATGGGGAAGTTTTGGAGAAATTTTGGAAGAGTTTGGTTAGGATTTGAGAAAGTGATGAAGTGACGAGGTGTCGACTCTGCCCTAATAAATCAATTTTGACTCCCAGGTGTCGACTCCCGCAAAGTCGGGTGTCGACTCCAAATCGCTAACACAGTCAGCGCTCGAACTGGAGTCGGCTCCGAATTTACAGGTGTCGGCTCCAAGGTCAGGGACCGAGAGCGACACAGTCAGAGGTGTCGACTCCTCATTCTGAGGTGTCGACTCCAAGACAGTTCAGAAAAATATATGAGATTCAAATGACTGAAACTCGTCAAAATAAATTTTATAAAATTTTGATAAAATTTTGGAGTATTAAGGATCAAATAGCTCAAATGACTAGATAATTTGTCCTTAAAATAGTGAAGGGAATATCAAGAAATTAATAGAAATCTAGATTCTCATTCCTTAATGTATCAAAATCAATCCATAGGGTCACATATCCCTAATTCACCTCTAAGATAACAAAATCTCTCTTCACTCAAAGGTTTTGTAAATATGTCAGCTAATTGTTCCTCTGTATTAACATATTCAAGACAAATTTCATTATTAGCTACATGTTCTCTTATGAAATGATATCTAATTTCAATGTGTTTTGTTCTTGAATGTTGAATTGGATTTTTAGTTAGATTTATTGCACTCGTGTTATCACATCTAATTGGTGTTTTCAAGGGTTATGCCATAATCTTCAAGTTGTCTCTTAATCCAAAGGATTTGAGCACAGCAACTTCCAGCTGCAACATATTCTGCTTCAGCAGTAGATAATGCAACCGAATTTTGCTTTTTGCTAAACCAAGAGATTAAGTTACATCCTAAGAATTGACATGCACCACTTGTGCTTTTTCTATCTAATTTACATCCAGCATAGTCAGAATCAGAATATGCAATTAAATTTAAGGTTGAGTCTCTAGAGTACCATAAACCTACATTTTTAGTTCCACTTAAATATCTTAAAATTCTTTTTACAGCAATTAAGTGAGATTCTTTAGGTTCAGATTGAAATCTAGCACATAGACATACTGCAAACATAATATCTGGTCTACTAGCTGTTAAGTAAAGAAGAGATCCAATCATACCTCTGTAATGTTTTTGATCTACTTTCTTACCATCTTCATCTTTGTCCAATTTGCATGAAGGACTCATAGGTGTTCCAAGTGGTTTGATTGACTCATTCCAAACTTCTTGAGCAGTTCTTTTGTGTATTTGGCTTGATTGATGAAGATTCCTCTTTGCTTTGTTTGATTTGAAGTCCTAGGAAGAAGTTGAGTTCTCCCATCATGCTCATTTCAAACTCACCCTGCATTAACTTAGCAAATTCTTGACATAACAAATTGTTAGTAGCACCGAATACAATATCATCAACATATATTTGTACTACTAATAAATCTTTGTCTTTTCTTTTCAAAAATAGTGTTTTATCACATTTCCTCTTACAAAATCATTTTCAATCAGAAATTTACTTAATCTTTCATACCAAGCTCTAGGTGCTTGTTTCAAACCATATAGTGCTTTGTGTAATTTAAAAACATGATTTGGAAATTCATGATCTTCAAATCCCGGTGGTTGTTCAACAAAAACTTCTTCATTTATAAATCCATTTAAAAATGCACTTTTAACATCCATTTGAAATAAATTGATATGCATATGACATGCAAATGCAAGTAATAATCTAATTGCTTCAAGTCTAGCTACAGGTGCAAAAGTTTCATCAAAATCAATTCCTTCTTCTTGATTATATCCTTTTGCAACTAATCTAGCTTTGTTTCTAATTACTATGCCATTTTCATCTAATTTATTTCTAAATACCCATTTTGATCCTATAACAGAATGATCTTTAGGTCTATCTACAATGTCCAAACATTATTTCTAGTAAATTGATTTAATTCTTCTTGCATGGCTAACATCCAATTATTATCTTTTTCAGCTTCTTCAATAGTTTTAGGTTCAATTTGAGATACAAATGCAAGATGATTATTGATGTTTCTCATTGATGATCTAGTTCTTACTCCTTGAGATGGATCACCTATAATTAATTCTTTGGATGACCATAGGCATATCTCCAATCTCTAGGAGATCTATATCATTATGATTTGCATCAACAACATCAACACTAGGAGAATCATTATCTTTAGCTTCTTGTTCATGATCTGAAGATACATCTATATTTAATTTTTCAATGTCTCTTTCTAGAATGTTTGTATCTTCCTCATCATCAATCTTTTTAGAACTTGATGCTAAAGATTCATCAAAATTACATGAATAGATTCTTCTACAATTAAGTTTCTCTTGTTAAATACTCTATAGGCTTTACTAGATGTTGAATATCCTAAGAAATGCCTTCATCAGATTTTGCATCAAATTTTCCTAGATTATCTTTGCCATTATTATGAATGAAACATTTACAACCAAATGCATGAAAATAACTTATGTTTGGTTTTCTATTATTCCATAGTTCATAAGGAGTTTTCTTAATGATTGGCCTAATTAAAGCTCTATTAAGAATGTAGCATGCCGTGTTTATAGCTTCTGCCCAAAAGTATTTTGGTAAGTTGCTTTCACATAGCATGGTACGGGCCATGTCTTCTAAGGTTCTATTTTTTCTTTCAACTACTCCATTTTGTTGTGTTCTAGGTGCAGAAAAATTATGATGGATGCCATTTTCTATGCAAAAGTTTTCAAATAAATGATTTTCAAATTCAGTGCCATGATCACTTCTTAGAGACACTATGGTGTTGTTTTTCTCATTTGTGACCTTCTTGAAGAATTTCAAAAATAGTGGAAAGGTCTCATCCTTATGAGCTAAAAATAATACCCAAGTGTATCTAGAGTAATCATCTACAATCACAAGACCATATTTCTTTCCTCCTAGACTTGTGGTTCTAGTAGGTCCAAAAAGATCCATGTGAAGTAGTTCAAGTGGCCTAGAAGTGGAAACAATATTTTTAGTTTTGAAAGAATTTCTAGTTTGTTTTCCAAATTGACATGCATCACAAATTTTGTTATTTTCAAAATCTAGTTGTGGAAGTCCTTTTACTAAATCCATTCTAATTAATTTTGAAATAAGGTGTGTGCTTGCATGACCTAATCTACGATGCCATAACCAACCAATCTCATTCATATTAGCATTATTAGCAACTAAGCAATGATTACTAGTAGACAAATTGTCTAAATCAATCAAGTATACATTGCCATTTCTATTTCCAATAAAAACAATGCTATTATCAATGGGATTAGAAACTGTGCAGATAGAAGCTTCAAATGATACTTTAAAACCTTTATCACATAATTGACTAATACTAATTAAATTATGTTTCAAACCATTAACATATAAGACATTTTCAATATATGTGGAGGGAGTTATTTGAATTTACCAAACCCCATGATTTGGCCTTTGCCATTGTCACCAAATGTAACAACTCCTCCTCTTTTGCTTTCAAGGGTGATGAATTGATCCTTGTCACCCGTCATGTGTCTTGAGCAGCCGCTATCGAGATACCACTTTCGCTTTGATCTTTTGGCCGCAAGACACTCCTGCAAAAATAATTAAGTCTTATATTTAGGTACCCAAGCCTTCTTGGGTCCTTCATGGTTAGTAGCATAAAAGATTGTTCCTTTGGGAACCCATATTTTCTTTCCTTTACTATTTATCTTCTTACTATTTTCTTAAAATTGCATTCAAAAATTTATGTCCTTCTTGTTACAATAATGACATGTAACATTATCTTGTTTTGTTCTTTTCTAAAAAAGTTTTTGACAAATTTTTGTTTTATGTTAGGTCTATATCCTAAACCAGCCTTATCATATATAGCTCTTTGATTACTTAATAATAAATTAAGTTTTTCAGAACTATAAGTGAATTTATCAACAATATTTTATATTTATCAACTTCCTTCTTTAATTTATCATTTTCATTGAAATTGATTCTTTTTCTTTTGTCAAATTTCTTTTTCAGATTTCAGCACTTTAATTTCATTATTAAGATTTTCTTTTTCTTTAATCAAATTGAATTATCATTTTTCAAAATTTATATTTCTTTTTCAAAATTTTAAATCATCAACTAGTTCATTAAAAGCATCAAATAATTCATCAAAAGCAAATTCATCACAAGGGTTTTCAGAACTTACCTCATCCTCTTCGTTTGCCATAAAGCAAATGTTTGCAACTTCTTTTTGTTCTTCCTCCGAAGAGGATTCATCGCTGTCGCTCCAAGTTGCAACATAGGCTTTCTTTTTCTTCTTGAAAGTCTTTTTCAGTTGAGGACAATCATATCTAAATGCCCCGGTTTCTTACACTCATAGCAAATCAAGGGGTCTTTCTCTTTATCCTTGTCCTTGTCTTTTTCTTTCTCTCCTTCCATCTTAGTTCCAGATTTCTTCTTGTGGAAGGGTCTCTTTCTTCATGAATTTTTTGAATTTCTTGCTAGAAGAGCTGTCTCATCATCATCATCTTCACTATCACTGCAGCTCTCCTCATTTCTGCAGCCTTAAGAGCTATGGTCTTTTTCTTTTTCACATCTTCTTCTATGTGCTGCTTCATGGTCAATTCATGGGTCATTAGGGATCCAAGTAGCTCCTCCAAGGGTAAGGTGTTGAGGTCCTTTGCTTCTTGGNTCCTCTGGCTCGGGGTCTGTTAGGGTTGCTAGCCCTGTTGCTGTGCCGGGTATGTGGACCGTGCCGGTTTTTCTGAGACAACACCCGAGAGCCCTAATGTTCAGAATTCTTTGATGTCCCAAGTGCCAACATTGAACCCTTTCTCTCTTCTTGGTTCAGATAAGTGGGCTGGGCAGCCCACGGTCAGTAGGGATAACTGCTCTGGCCCATCGAAGCGGGCGAGGCTGGAGGAGAGTACAATCCAGCGAGCTGTTTCCAAAAATATAAAAGGGAAAGGAAAAGCTAAGTTATCTGCTTCCAAGCTTACTCAGGCTAATGCCATCCTTATAGACACAATGGATAGTCTTGGTGCAGTGAATGGAAAGTGTTCTAGGGCGACCTCATCTCGGGACAAGGATGCTACTCCTGAACTAACCCTCGATGCATGTCATAATCATGATCTCGTTCTCTCTCATCTCAAGGGAGCCATTGGAGGGCAGGGAAAGGACATTTCTATTGATGTTATGGAGACTGCTCAGCTGATAGTTACTTCTGGACATTCAGCTGAAGGCAGATCTCCTGCTGTTGATATGATGGGGGACCAGGGTGGGTCCCAACCTCCCCCAACTACTAAATGAAGATTCTTATCTGGAATGTGAGAGGAGCTCAGAAACCGTCGTTTCGCTCCTCCTTTGGTAGACTTATGCAGCAGCATAATTTTGATATCTGTGTTTTATTAGAGACCCATCTTTCGGGTGACAGTTTAGCCCGGTTCAGGAGACATGTCTCTAGACTTTGGTCTTCCTATGCTGTGGAGTCAGTGGGACTTTCAGGAGGTATCTTGGCCCTCTGGCGCCATTCCACGATCCAAGTTGATGCTTTTCACCAGAGCAATCAGCAGGTTGCTCTTGTTATCTCAGATGGTTCTTCTGATCCCTGGCTCCTCTTAGGTATTTATGCCAGCACGAATTTTTGTAAGAGGCGGGTCCTCTAGGCTGAGATTCTTGCTCTCCTTCGTCAGGGCTATCCCTCCCTCATTGCAGGGGACTTTAATTGTATTGTTGGGGCTAATGAAAAAAGAGGGGGAAGGTTTCAAGCAGGGGCTGCGGATATTGCTGAGTTCATGACCTTTATTTATGATGCTGGCCTGTTGGATTTGGGATACTCGGATTCTCAATTTACCTGGTGCAACAACCGCCAGGGTTCTGCCAGGGTCTGGGAAAGACTTGATAGGGCTATGGCTATGGGTCGCTGGAGTCAGTATTATCCCGCTACCATTATCACTCACCTCCCAAGGATTGCTTCCGATCACTGCCTACGGAGGCGGAGACTCAGCAGTAGAAACAGTTCCATTTTGAGCAGTTCTGGACCTCCTACCCTTCTGCCAGGTCCATTCTTTCTCAGGTGTGGCGAACTCCTGTTAGAGGTTGTGCGACTTATAGGCTTTCCAGACGTCTTCAGTTAGCGAGACGTAGGCTCTCCACCTGGAACAGAATGGAGGTTGGGGACATTCTGAGAAAAGTGGAGCAGGTGGAAGCTGACATTGCTACCCTTCAAACCATAGAAGATCAAGAAGGTGCTCTCCCAGAGTCTGACTTCACTTCCCTCCGAGCTATGCTGGTCCTTCACCACTCTCTTCTTCTTCAGCAGGAGATGTTCTGGAGACAGCGATCTTGGATCCAGTGGATTAGAGAGGGAGACTGTAACACCAGATTTTTCCATCATGCTACATTGAAGCGTCGGGCAGCTAATAGGATCCGTCGACTTGTTGATGAGGAGGGCCATTGCTATGAGGATATTCAGGTTATTAGGGACCAGTTCCTACATTTCTACCAGACTAGATGGTCCGAGCAAAGTGGAGTTGGATATCCTGTTCACCCGGTCCCGAGCTCCAAGAAGATCACTGCTCATGAGAATGGCCTTCTTACTAGGGCTATCACGGAGGATGAGATTCAGAAGGCTTTATGGGATCTTGGGCCTGATAAAGCCCCTGGGCCTGACGGCTTCCCGCCTTTCTTCTTCCATCACTATTGGAATATTGTCGGCCAGGATGTTTTGCAGGCTATCCAGCTTGTTTTTCAATCTAGCTCTATGCCTGTCGATTGGAACCGGACATTTATCACTCTGGTGCCCAAACGCTCTGACGCTTCCACTCTGCTTCATTATCGTCCCATTAGTCTTTGCACCACTCTATACAAGATCTGTGCTCAGATCCTGATTTTCCGCTTGCAGATCGTTATTCCTCGCCTTATTGCCCCAGAGCAGGGAGCTTTTATTAGAGGACGATGTATTACTGATAATATCTTCATTGCCCAGAAATTTATGCATGACCTCCAGAGGTCCTCTCGTGGCCAGGACCTTATAGTTGTTAAGTTGGATATGGAGCGGGCTTATGATAGATTGAGCTGGGCCTTTCTGTATCGAACTCTACTGGAATTTGGGTTCGAGGATCTCTTTATTGACTAGATCAGGGCATGCATTCACAGACCATCATTCTCTCTCCTTATTAACGGAAGCCAAATAGATTTTTTTCACTCTGAAGTGGGGCTGCGTCAGGGATGCCCTCTATCCCCTTTTCTATTCATCCTGGCTGCGGATGATCTATCTCGAGCGCTCACTCAAGCTCAGCATGATTTATGTATTGCCCCTTTCTCTGTGGGACCCCAGGGTCCCTCAATCTCCCACCTTCTTTTTGCTGATGATTGTATTCTGCTAGGAAAGGCTACTCCACATAATGCGATCACCTTTGCTTCCATCTTTCAGCGCTACTGTCAGGCCTCTGGACAAAAGATTAATTTTCAGAAATCTTCCATCTGCTTCAGCCCGAGGATCACGGCTAATACCAAAGCGGCCATTATCCGTATTTTTGGTATTACTAATCAGACTGACCGTCTCTCTTACTTGGGGATCCCCATTACCGGAAGACGACCTCGATGCAGTGACTATACTAATCTTGAGCGTCGGGTCCGTGACCGATTGGATGGTTGGCAGGTCTCTGGGTTATTCATGATGGCCAGGATTACCCTCTTACGGACTGTTCTTACCTCTTTACCTCTTTACCTCCTTTCTAACTCTGCTGTCCCTCTGTCGTGTTTGAGGAGGATTGAGAGATGCTTCAGGGATTTCATTTGGGCCTCCAGTCAAGATGGGCATGGTCTCTATTTACTTGCTTGGGACACTATTTGTATGCCGATTGCAGATGGTGGCCTTGGCATTCAATCGTTGACTGTCAGAAGGGAGGCTCTGTTGGCTAGGCATGCCACCCGGTTCCTTCTTGATCCGTATTCTTTATGGAGCTCTTTCATGCGTGCCAGATATGGAGATTGGACGGCCTCTACGGATTTTCAATCTAGTCGGGGCTACTCTTTCTTCTGGAAAGAGGTTTGTCGCCATGCTCCAGATATCTTGAACAACATCACTTGGATGATTGGTGATGGCTCCTTGGTAGATGCTGTTCAAGATGCTTGGATAGCCGACACTCCCCTTTCATGCTGGCCTACTTTTATTAGTAACAGTGTTCCTAGCAGCATGAGAATCAGTGATTTGATCTCTCGGGAGCACTCCTCCTGACACCTTTCCACGGTGGCCCGATTTTTTGGTGATGAGCTTGCTCGTCGGATCCTTTCCATTCCTATTATACCGGGACATATAGCTGATACCAGATTATGAAGGAGATCATGTCTTCCCAGTGCTCCAGTCAGGGATCTCATGAAAATTTATAGGCCTCACGCTCGGCATATGAAGGACGTTGAGTGGATCCGGCGGCTTCCTATCCACCCCAGGATCCAGCTCTTTATGTGGAAGCTTGCTTGGGATTGCCTTCCCACCTGCTCTATGCTATCCAGAAAGGGATTGTCTATCCAGCCAACCTGCCCTCTGTGCGGTCTGGAGGAGACGACGGATCATGCTATCTTTACATGCAGCAGGGCCAGGCAGATTTGGCAGCTTACTGGCTATCACCATCACCTTGGACCGGAAGGCACCACCTCTCTGCGTGCGACCTTTTTGACTGACATTAGGAGGGGCACCCAGCAGCTAGTTGTCACCAGGGCCTACACTACTTATCAGATTTGGATCTCGCGGAACCTTCATGTCTTCACTGATGATCATGTATCTCCACAGAGGACTGCTAGAAGAGCTATCTCCTTATCCGTGGAGTACACACACTATCGATCGGCTTTGATTTTGACGGTCCTGGACACTGGGGCTCCTCTGCTGCTTCAGCAGCGAACCGACATACAGTTTTTATTTCTTGGGAGCCCCCACCCTCAGGGTTTGTTAAAATCAACTTTGACGGTAGTGTTCGAGGCAGACTTGTTGGCTCAGCTTTCATAATCCATGGGTTTGATGGTGCTTTGCTGGCTACTGGTGGTCTTGGCTTACTGGATTGTTCTGTCCCGCTGGCTGAGCTGTACGCAGCCTGGGCTGGTATCTCCTATGCCATTCGGATTCTTCGTGCTCACTGCCTGCTCATCGAGGGAGATTCGCTCACTATCATTTGGTGGCTCCGCCAAGATAGCGGTGATCCGGTTGCATTCAACCCTCTGCTTCATGATATCCGACCACCCTTCAGGAAGCCCACTGTGTTTATATCCGTCATGTTTATCGGGATGCCAATTCTGTGGCGGATTGGATTGCGGGCTCGGTGGCTTATCAGTCTGGGATTTGGAATTGGAAGCAGGGTGATCCCTGCCCTTCTGTACTTAAACAGATTTTATTTTCTGATCTTTTTGGGTTGACTCAACTAGATCAGTGTGATCACCCATTTGTACCAAAAAAAAGAAATAAGCCAAAGCATAGACAAGAAACTTAATTATTGGAGGCAGTGAAAAAAAAAAAGAAACAATAATTAATTAAAAAACTTAAAGAAAAAAGGAATGATTTCGAAACGAACTGGTTCATTCCAGCAAATGGATTGGAACGTGCTGCTTCATTTCACCAAAATAGATTAGAACAGATCTCAGCTACGAGAAACGGAACGGACAGATGATGGACCTTGGTGGGATCGGTGAAGGGGCAGGAACTGAGGGCATGGCGCGGACTCGATCGGTGGCCTCCGGCCGGTCCAAGAGGACGGCCGTTGGTGGCGGTGGAGCGGCCAGATTGCTATTAGATGGCCCACTGTTACAGGGACGAAGGATCGATGAAGACAGAATTTATTTTCTAATCATCTTGAGTCGAATTACGTTTATGAAATAGATTTTAAATTCAATAAATTATTCGATTTGCAGATTTTATTTTTTTATTCTATTTTTCTTTACTATTATACATAAGCTATTCATGTTATATTATATAAGTTTTTTTTTAATCTAGTACGATGAGTTTGATACCATATCGTGGTTCAAAATTAGAGCGTTGAATCGAAGATCGACTTTGTTGAGCTCACACACGAGTCACGGCTACAAACGAGTGGGGTCCGCTTCTTATTCCGGAGATCTCCATCCATCTCTTTCTTTCCGCAAGCGAAAGTCTATATCTTATCGATGCAATCCCTTCTCAGCATTATAATTTCACTAGGATAGGGGAAAAGAGTGATTAGTAAGCTAGCATTATAATTTACAATCCGTCAATCATCAAAAATAGACAAGTAGATCAGCCAAATTTTTTTAATTTTGATCGCATTATTTTCTTTCTTCCCAGTCGCCCAACGCTCAGAGAACACTGGTGCTAAATTGCTAATCCCCCCTTTACAACCTTTCTCCCTCTTCCCAAACTCGACAGACGAGATGGCTCGGCTCAACGACCCCCCATCCCTCTCCTCCGTCACCACCTCCGCCGCCGCGAGAGTCATGCTCACTGTCCTTAGCCTCCTCTTTGTCCTCCTCCTCCAACTCAATACCTTCTCCCTCTCTAAGCCCACCCACCACTCCCTCTTCCTTTTCCTCTCCGACAACGCCACCGTCGCCCGCCACCTCCACTCCCTCACCCGCCGGCCCCACGTCGCCGGTACTCCGCCCAACTTTGACACCGCCGCCTACGTCCTCTCCGTCTTTTCCTCCTCCTCCTTCGCCACCCACTCCGTCTTCTACGATGTCTACCTCTCCTACCCCGTCCGCCGCTCCCTCACCCTCTCCTCCACTCCACCACCGTCCTCCGTCCCCATCATTGCGTTCGACCTCAGCCAGGAGATTTATCCCGGCGACCCGTACGCAGCTGCGGCTGCGGAGGTGCTCCCCACCTTCCACGCCTACGCCCGCTCCGGCACCGCCGCCGGCCCCGTCGTCTACGCCAATTACGGCCGGGAGGAGGACTTCGCCTTCCTGACGGCGGCGGGGGTGAACGTCACCGGGGCGGTGGTCCTGGCGAGGTACGGTAAGATATTCCGCGGGGACATCATAAAGAATGCGGAGGACGCCGGGGCGGCGGCGGCAGTGGTATACACGGACTTCAAAGACTACGGCGGCGGCGGGTTGGGGTACTTTCCGGCGGGGCCGGGGATGCCGCCGAGCGGGGTGCAGGTGGGGACGATCTACAGGGGGCTCGGGGACCCGACGACGCCCGGCTGGGCGAGCGTCGGCGGGTGCGAGCGGCTGAGCACGGCGGAGATGGCGGCGAGTGGGCTGATGCCGAGAATCCCGTCGCTGCCGGTGTCGGGCCGCGACGGGGAGAAGATCCTGGGGACCATCGGAGGGCGGGTGGCGCCCGACGATTGGCAGGGCCGGGATGGCGCGCCGCTCTACCGGATCGGGCCCGGTCCAGGGTTCCTCAACCTGACGTACACCGTGAGTCCCAATACAATCATAGATCACGGTTGACAATGGTAGGGAAACATCTGATTGATACTTATACTCTCTCTCTCTCAAATAGGGAAATGAAACAATGGCGACGATCCAAAATGTATTTGGTGTGATCGAAGGGGAAGTTGAACCGGACCGGTGAGTTTGTTTTCATTTTACAATTAATATTGTTGTGTTATTGAAGCTTTTGACGGATCTACAATTTTACCAGCTCGAGTTAAGATTCTTGTTTTCAAATGATTCTTGATGGTTGAAATGTAATATCGTAGTTGGAAAAAGAAATTTGGATTCCTCTTGGCTATACGTGGTTGATTGGAACTGGAACGTGGCAAAAGAAGTTGAAACAGAGCTGAACAAATGCTAGGTTGGGCTTGGATTAGGCTACTCGCTCCCTGAACAAAATTTCTTCACAGATTCTATCTTTGGATCCGTGAACTATTTGGATTCTAGGAAGAGCTGAGTCTACAATTTTCTTCTGTTTTGAAATTTTCTTAACCTTTGACGACTTGCTTGCCTACAAAGCAGAGCAATTATTGGCTTGTTATAGGTCTTGCACAAGAGAGCTACAAGAGGTCTCTATCACTCCTGTTCTCCAAGAAGGCAATTGCCCGGTGGATTTGATTGTGTGATATGGCATCTCTTTGGAGCCTGGCTGAATGGCAAAATGTTTCTTGAAAGTCCTTTAAAGAAAGTCATACTAATTCCATCCCGGACATTGAAGGTTCCTTATTTATAGCCCTTAAAAACTAGCTTTACTAGGCTCAGCTGCTAGACTCTACTAGAAACCCTCATGCTAAATTCTAACAAGCATAAAAAGAGATTTTGTTTCGCACATCCTAAGCAAGTAATATGTCATGCGGCAGGCATTTTCTTTTGATGAGACAAATTAGGGGAAGATTGTTATTTGCAACAAACACTAATAAATGTTGCCGTTTACAACCATCAGGACATAGTGTTTCCATTTTACATTTTCTCCTTAAATGAGTGTGCTGTATGTGTGTGCGAGCTGTTTATACCTTCAGCAATTGCATGGCTCTTGTCTAAGTAAATTTGTGTCAGTTATACATGTTAGAAAATTTTCATTATGTGCACTAGCATAGTCATTCTTTAAAACCTAGATTAATTGAATGTCAAATTAATGAAGTATTTTGTGTGTCCATACCGTTTGTAATCTATATTTGTGTTGTTGGGCTAATCTGTGCACCTTAGAGCAGTAGGGGTTTATATATAATATGGATCTTATAGCTTCGCAGTCTCTAATGGGTAGGACACGTATCCGAAAGTTTTACTATCACAAGAAGATGTCCCTATTGACGGCATGCATCTTAGATTTTTACTACCATAAGAAGATGTTCTTATTGAGCCGTAATATTTTTGCTGCCTAAAAGGTTCACACACACTAATATCCTGTTCAAGCTCTGCAAAAGAAGTAAATCATAGATCTTGCTATGAATTCAGATATGATTTGTTTATGTTGCATATAAACGTATATATCATATAAAGATTATCAATATTTCTAGATCCATAAAATCTAGTAATTTATTTATCAATACATTCTTTTGGCTATAACATAGTTTTAGTCTGGTATTAAGTACATTATTTGCCTAGAACTTTTGTCAATGGTCATATTAATATGGTTGTCAAAAGTACTTATTATTGGTCATTCATTGGTGATATCTACAGGTATGTTTTTCTGGGTAATCATCGTGATGCATGGACATTTGGGGCAGGTGACCCTAGTAGCGGAACTGCAGCATTACTTGAGGTAGTTCTTGATCTAGAAGGCTTCTACTTTGGTACTTTTGGAGCAGGTTACCAGATTCAATTAAATAACTTAGGACGAACCTTTGATCTCTTTCCTTGATGGTGTACACATTCACACATCCTGTTGACCATGTGCAAAATTTATGATTGCTGATGAGCCTAAGGGATTGAATAGAAAGCAATAAATTGAGACGTGTGCTAGCTACTAGCAGTGGTCAATACTAGTACGCATAAGCATATAAAACTAACAAGAACCCAATAAGGTCATCACTCACAACATTCCCTCATCCCCAAGACTCTGCATGAACGGTCCTGAACCATGATTCTGTTTCCAAATTATGCCTCTGATCTTGAAATTAGGGAGTTCAAAGTTAACCAAGTAAATCAGGCTGCCCGCAATGCATTACTTGCACATCCTAAAAATAGATAATATTCTGATCCTCTTCCATACCATCTGCAAGACAAACTGTTCTAAAGGATTACTTCATATGTTGTCTTTCTTGCACCTCTTTATTTTGTGTTAACAAGTTCTTGGTCACCTTGGTTTCCGTTGATATCCTAGTGGGAATTAGCAATGCCCGCATGATTGAGGAAAAGTTGCTGTTTGAAGAAGAATGATTGCAAATGAGCCTCAAATGCTACAATTCCCTGGACATCCCTTTAACTCCTTATATTTTTAATGGGCAAATTATCTCCCACTGTTTCCTTTAGAAGCTATTGAACTTGATACTTTTTGAATCACTCTATTGAACCACAGCTACTAACTAATCAGCCTTTACTTTTCTTGAAAATAAGTGTCTAGTGTTGGTTTTGTTTCTGTCAAAGATCTGACTGTTCTTTTGTTCTGTCTGTGAGGATGGCTGGTTGGATATATTTTTTGTTTTATGTTTTGTTTGGGCTCTTGTGTATGGTTGTTTCATTGGGTATTTGAATTTCACCAGCAGTCCCTCTTTTTGTTTTCCTTGCTTTTGTCTGAGCTCTTTCTCCTTGAGGAGTTTTCTGATTTCATTACATCAATGAAATTTGTGGTGGTCTTACCACCCATCTGCTCGAAAAAATTGCATACGGCTTTATTAACAAATCACAATGTCCAAGGAAGCACTTCTTCAAGGGGAAAAGAGGATGGTGATGATCATCAACAAACGCCTCAGTTTAATTTGGAAAAATACATAAGATTGCAAATATGCCCACAAGATCTAACTAGTATAAAAAAGAAGTATTGGATAAAGAAATGATCGATGGAAGTATTAAATAAAGAAATTGTCTTCACCTGAAAATGATGACAAAAAATCCAATTAGCAAGGGAAATTTGTAAAGTTGGTTGACAGTCATGGGTGGAAGCCAAATTTCTAGGAAAATTTCTGCAAAATATCATTGCTATGGAACCTAAATTGCCCAGACAATCTAGCGAGAAGTTCATATGAAATTCAAGAACTAATTCGGAATTCTCAGCATGCCTCATGCATCCATACCCTTGCTTGGTTCACAAAGTCTCAGTCCTGACTCTTGCAACACTCATATCTAATAATTCATTAAAATTGACAAATATTTTGCCTTTGTTAACATGTTCAGATTTTGATGTTGCTGTGCTATATTTCACATTCCTTTAATTGCTCATTTATCTTTCTTTTGGTCTTCCTCATGCCATGCTTATAGGTAGCTCAAAGGCTAGGGAAGCTGAAACAGAAAGGATGGAGACCTCGACGAACCATTATATTGTGTAATTGGGATGCAGAGGAGTATGGCTTGGTCTCTCTCTCTCTCTCTTGCACCCGCATGCGTGCATGCATGCATGCGCACACAAACACACATGCGCACGCATGCACACGCATCTACTGACATGACATTTTCAGTTTCATCATAAACTGTGGATTGTTGCAGATAGGGTCGACAGAATGGGTTGAAGAGAACCGAGAGATGCTAGCATCAAGGGCTGTTGCTTATCTGAACGTTGACATTGCAGTCTGTGGTCCTGGATTTGATGCCTCTGCTACCCCACAGCTTGATGAGCTTCTCAAACAAGCAAGTCAGAAGGTCTCTAATATTATCATTGCTTTTCTTGTCATTTTGCTGGACAAAGAAAACGCTTATTGCAATAGTGGCAATGGTCATAGTAATAGCTGAAAGAGAAAAATAGCTGGAGGTAGATTACTCTTTGCAACATAGTCTCCAGTGTAATCAAAACTCAAGAAGCATTAGTATCACTAGACACTACAAGGATGATTAAGATATGTAAGTGGATTTGTGCTATAGGAATAGCGATGTCGATGGTAGTAGTGCTTGTAAGTTTTTGGTGTGTGGAAAACATTCTGAAAGAGACATGAAAGTTGCATTTACATTACCAGCCTTTATTATGTAAAAACATAATAAAAATTTATAATTATTTTTTGTTATGAAGGTTCAGGACCCAGACAACTCATCTCAAACAGTATATGAATCATGGATTGCATCTAAATCTGATGATTCTTCCCTGGTAAGCAGCTACCTTTTTAGTTTACCTCCACACCAGAAGATGGAAGGATTTATTTCTTGTTAATTTCATCGCACGCATGCTTGATAGCTGAAAATCAACCTTTTCTGGAATATGTAAGCTTGGATGTTTGGAACAGAAGTAAAAATCACTGAACACTTTAATTTTTTTGCAATTTTTGCATGTGTATTTGTAATATGTAAGATTGGCAGAGTAGGAGGTAGAGAATCAGATTTTGCAGCATTTATCCAACATGTTGGAGTTCCTTCAGCTGACATGTATTTTGGAAGAGGTGCCTACCTATCTTGCTTGGTTAAAATTTTGTATTGCATTTCTATAATGAGCTTTTGAAATGCTTAATTTTCTGTGCTGCATTGCTCTAGTAAAAGACTTTTCAGGACTCTATAAAAATTTGAGTTGCCCTTCTACCATTAGCTATTTTTAAGGGATGAAGTCTTATGTGACATGCACCAGTTCTAAGCCACTGAACATCATTAGTTAGGTGCAGGATTTGTTTACAATAAACTCAAAATCTGAAGACAACTGGAATTCTCTCAGATGATTTGTACCTATCTCCTCAATGGAGAGGTGCTGAGACCAACCCACCAATTCTCTTGTAAATTTTCGAACCTACAATCTGTCCATCATGGCACGTAGCCACAAACATAAAATTATATATTTATAGTCTTTTTTTTTCCTTGTTTGGTCATATTATATTGCTGAATCTCGTCTTCTGCAGCATTCCCAGTTTACCACTCTATGTATGATGACTTCATATGGATGCAGAAATTTGGAGACCCAATGTTCCATAGGAATGTAGCAGGTACTTCTTGGAATATTTCTTTAGTATACACCATTTTGGAAATTCTGATAACGCTTCTTATGGGGTGTTTGGATGGCCTGGTGTGCTATACAAGAACTCATGGCAAGTATTAATTTTTATGAAACATTGAGCTGTAACCTTGGCACAAATGATTGGGTGTTAGTCTTTTATTGGGATAAGAGTCTCACCACTATACCAAACTCGTTGAAGTTGCATGGTCTCAGGCTGTCAGGCCTCTCCAACTTTCCCCAATTTCTCGAACTCTTTTTCTTATTCCATTGTCCTATGATAGCAGCCTTGACATCTCCTCATGTATAGCATGCCCAAGCATCCAAAAACCCTCTATCATTCGTTTACTCGCACTGAAGATACAATTCTGCTCATAAGCTAGACACAAATTACTGCTCTAAGCTTAACGCAGGCAGCTTCTTTTAGTGCTACTCTTCAAATGACAAATCAGGTAATCCTATCACATACATCTTGCATCAGTTCTGGTTGGTATCCGTCTTTTTGTTTTTTTGATGAAAATGCTCTTGTTGGTATGAATCATAGCAAAGTTTTACCAAACTGTTTCTATTTAGCATGAGCTGCTCTGGCAATCGGGTGGGTAATAACCAGAAACAATTTCATTTGGATCCCATCATTTCTTCTTTGTCATATAGTGGCAAGCATCTGGGGATTGGTTGCTTTGAGGCTTGCAGATGAGGAATTCTTGCCATTTGATTATGTTCCTTATGCTTCTGAGCTCCAGGTAAAATTTTATATTATTTCACAGCAACCATGAACGTACTCCTGAATACAGAAGCATCAAATCATACCTGTATCACTATATTTGTACAATATGAGCTGCATTAAAACAATTGAGTCCATTCTTTTTGGGCAGAAGTGCTCTGGGCACTTCATTGTGACATATATTCAAGGGGACCAATATGATGCGGTGATTAAATGCTCCTGTACAGTTTTTGTGGGGTTTGTGTTTATTTCTATATGAGTAGAATACAGAGCTGGTATATGAGGCCATTCTTAAGTTCATACATTGATTAACTGGCTTGAGAGACTGATGATAACTTTTATTGACAGGGAAGTGCAAAGGTATTGGAAGATGTGGTGTTGGGGTTGCCTGTAAGTTTTGCTCCCCTATATGAATCTGTTGAAAAGCTCAAGAAGGCAGCCACCAGAATAAACAACCAAAGAGAAGTATCTCCTAAATATCTAGAAGATGGTTATTTGCAGATAGCAAGTTAAAATCATGAATGCTCTTTTATTAACTGTGGCACTACATTTTAAGGCATTGGAAAGGGATGCTGGGAGGAAAGACCCATTGAAAGTCAGAGAGCTCAATGACAGGTTGATGATGGCAGAGCGGGCATTTACAGATGGGGAGGGACTCTTTAAACGGCAGTGGTACAAGCATCTGGTAGGCTTGTTCACTTAGAATTTTATTAAAAGCTCTATTCATGGTGTAACTTTTACGGTATGCAATTAGTGACCAGAGTTTAATATTGAACAGATTTATGGACCTTCACAGCACAACGGGTATGGATCCAAATCATTTCCAGGTATTGTCGATGCCATCGAGCAGGCAAAGAGTTTGAACACCTCAGAGTCATGGCATTTTGCACAACATGAAGTTTGGAGGGCTGCCAGGGTTGTGACTCAGGCGTCACTAGTGTTGAATGGAAAATTCACAGATGTGTCCAAGTCATAGGCTTCTCTGAAATGTCAACCTGAAGGACCTGAACATTTGGTATGTTATCATCAACTGATCAATAATGTGAAATTAATTAAGGAATAAATACCAATTTCGGCAGTTTATGCTAACATGCTGTGATAAGAATTGAAACAGCTCTTGTCATTTCCTGATCACAAAATTTTATGGGATTTAATTCTGCATCTTATGGCTTGTTCCATCATATTGATAAAAGAGACAACCAGCCTTTCCTTTTATTTCTTGGGCAGAAAATCTTAAGCCCTTTAATTTATGCCCGTATAGGTCCTCATGCATATAGGTTTATCTGGTGTTCTAACCAAGCTAAGGTTTTAAATCCAATCAAATGTAATTATAAATATCATAATTGACCCATGATTAACTTCAAACGAGTCTGTGTACTTTAGTGTTCCCAATTTACATGAGCCATGGGTCGGACCTGTTTTTATATTATTTTTTGAATATCTTAGTCTTGTATATGCAGTCAAGATCTTTGCTCAACTAATGTGGAGTTGAATTAATTCGAAAATTATTCAAATAATAGATTATCAATACATTATGTATTTATTTATTTTTGCTAAAGAGATATTTATTCTCATAGGAAAGTCTTTAACAGTAAATATTAAGAGTAATTCATCAAAAACAACAAAACATAAGCAACATTAGTGTTTCTTGAATGAATTTATGGTCAATTCATGGAATATTATGAATTATGAATAATTAAACAGTTCTTGACTAAATTGATAACTTGAGAACACTGAAGTATCATTCTTGACGCGATCTAGAGATCTTCAAAAACACTCGGAATATGGTTGCAATGTGTTTGAATAATATAACCAAAGCCAAACAAGCATTGAAACTTTAAAATCAAATTAAAAGGATGGAATCTATGCAGTGCCCTGAAATAAATCTTGATCAGCATGTAAACACAAACAAAATCCCACAATATTCTGTCCATCAACATTTTCCAAATTTGGAGAGATTGAAAAAAAAAAAAAAAAAAAAAATCAAAGGCATCAGAAGCCCCCTATCTACTTGGCTTACAAGCATCAGTCATGGTTGTCTCACCAATCAAATGTAAGAGGCAACCACAAGCCAAGAAAAAAAAAACACAAAACAATGAAAGAATATAAGTAGCCAATCCCTCCCTTGTGATCAAAGAAAGGCTTCATCACAAGCCAGTGGTAATCATCTCTGGAGCAATGGATAATATAATTAAAGTTTATAATAACCCTTTTAGTCGTCCTGGCGCAACTCCTTTCTTACCTTCCGAGAGAATAACTGACAAGCATCCATGCTGAGATCGACGGCAGCCGATAGCACAACAAAAAGTGCCGCATCAACTGTACAGGAGACGTGCTGCGCTCCGACTTGCACTGTTGGTTTGTTGACCTTTTCTTCCCCATCTACAGTGGACCCCATCACGAATCCTCCAACGAACGGCTAGGATCTCGACACGACGTCACCAACGACATTCGGTTTGATGCAAAACCGATCGCCCTTCCGGACGCTAAAAGAGAACTCGGCTATCGGGACCCCGTCGGTGGGCCCGCAGTCCGTGACGAGCTCGAACCTATAGCCCAAGGTATCATCGGTTGGGCCCTGCTCCCGCCAAGCCTCGAGTCGGCCCCACGGCTTCCAGTTGAGGGTCTAACTAGAGGGAAAACACTTTGTACACCGTCCCCGGTGCAGCAAGGTCTATGTAGGCTGTACCGTCTCTTTCGATTGGTCCACGTGGCTCCCATATGGCCTGACACGATGGGACAAAATAGCAGGAGGATAATGTTACTTTTTGATCGTACATCCATTAAAAGTCGTTCAGCCTTTTACCATTGGTGTGAAGACGAAAATGCCCTTTCCCTCCAGCCTACTTCAACCCGCCATCTTATTTGGATTTTGCTGATAAAAAATCGTAAGGTTCTGGGGTGGTTGTGGGTCTTGAGCTAGGGTGTCGTGGGTCTTGAACTGGGGGTATCATAGGTCTTGAACTGGGGGTATCGTGGGTCTTAAACTAGGGTGTCGTGGGTCTTGACTAGGGGTGTTGCGGGTCTTGAACTAGGGGTGTCGTGGGTCTTAAACTAGCGGTGTCGTGGGTCTTGAACTGGGGTATCGTGGGTCTTGAACTGGGGTGTCGTGGGTCTTGAACTAGGGGTGTCATGGGTCTTGAACTGGGGGTGTCGTGGGTCTTGAACTGGGGTGTCATGGGTCTTGAACTAGGGTGTCGTGGGTCTTGAACTAGGGGTGTCATGGGTCTTGAACTGGGGGTGTCGTGGGTCTTGAACTGGGGTGTCGTGGGTCTTGAACTAGGGGTGTCGTGGGTGTTGAACTGGGGTGTCGTGGGTCTTGAACTAGGGGTGTCATGGGTCTTGAACTGGGGGTCGTGGGTCTTGAACTGGGGTATCGTGGGTCTTGAACTAGGGGTGTCATGGGTCTTGAACTGGGGGTGTCGTGGGTCTTGAACTGAGGTGTCGTGGGTCTTGAACTAGGGTGTCGTGGGTCTTGAACTGGGGGTGTCATGGGTCTTGAACTGGGGGTGTCGTGGGTCTTGAACTAGGGTGTCGTGGGTCTTGAACTAGGGTGTCATGGGTCTTGAACTGGGGGTATCGTGGGTCTTGAACTGGGGGTGTCGTGGGTCTTGAACTGGGGTGTCGTGGGTCTTGAACTAGGGGTGTCATGGGTCTTGAACTGGGGGTGTCGTGGGTCTTGAACTGGGGTGTCGTGGGTCTTGAACTAGGGGTGTCATGGGTCTTAAACTGAGGGTGTTGTGGGTCTTGAACTGAGGGGTCATGGGTCTTGAACTGGGATGTCGTGGATCTTAAACTAGGGTGTCGTGGGTCTTGAGCGAAAGAAGTTTTGCGTTGCAGCGAAAGAATCCGCTAGGACTTTACGTGGAAGAATCCGTTGGAAGGCTGCATGAGAAGGGAGAAGATTCGGCGTTCTTGACGGTCCAAACGCTCGCGCTTTCTCCATCACACGGGAGAAAACTCTCGACGATGGGATGGGAAGGAGACGCGTGAGATCTTTCTCACGGAAAGGCGTCACGTAGAGGGTTGCTTCCGCTTCCTCACCTCTTCTTCACGTGAAGGTGCGGAGAAGGATGTCAAAGGTCATCTGAGTGATTAATATATATGGGTATACAGAATAAAGATATAAAAATTGATTATTTAGGCTCCTTAATGGAAGGAGTCCCAGTTTTATTCTTTGTTCCATTTTTTCTCTTATTTTTTAGTCTAACTTTGGCTCTAATTAATTTTTTTATATAAAACGTTAGAGGGGCCTCCGCCTGCTGAGACTTATAGTTCAAACATAAGATAGCCTGCAAGAGCTTCTCATCGATCCCTGCAAGCCAGTTGCTGGGAATGGGCTCTCAGCAGAACATCACGGAAGATTTAACAATTGCCACTGCGAACCCTTTCATCTTGCTCACAGAGAGACCGTTTCTGGACTGGTAATGAGAACAGTCAGGAACACAGTGGACACTGGTAGAATAATCGTGTACAAAATCCGTCAAACTAACATCTGACATTTTTTAAAATCATTTGATGAGGTAGGAGATGCCTAAAAATAATATTTTCCCTACTTCTCTTGTGGGATATATGATGTTGATTTTATATATATATATATATATATATATATATATATATATATATATTGATTAACTTTTTAAGTAAATCTAATATTTATGATCCCCCTGGCCAAATGGTTCAGTTATCCCGATCTCCTTTTCGGTGAAATGCTTGCAACATTCCTTTTTTCTGTTTCGCCTCCTTTCCTCCCACCGTAGATGACCTTTGACGTCCTTCTCCGCACCTTCACGTGAAGAAGAGGTGAGGAAGCGGAAGCAACCCTCTACGTGATGCCTTTCCGTGAGAAAGATCTCACGCGTCTCCTTCCCATCCCATCGTCGAGATGGAATCTTCCTGCAACGAGTTTTCTCCTGTGTGATGGAGAAAGCGCGAGCGTTTGGACCGTCAAGAACGCCGAATCTTCTCCCTTCTCATGCAGCCTTCCAACGGATTCTCCCACGTAAAGTCCTAGCGGATTCTTTCGCTGCAATGCAAAACTTCTTTCGCTCAAGATTCACGACACCCTAGTTTAAGATCCACGACATCCCAGTTCAAGACCCATGACACCCCAGTTCAAGACCCACGACACCCCCAGTTCAAGACCCATGACACCCTTAGTTCAAGACCCACGACACCCTAGTTCAAGACCCACGACACCCCCAGTTCAAGACCCATGACACCCCTAGTTCAAGACCCACGACACCCCAGTTCAAGACCCACGACACCCCCAGTTCAAGACCCACGACACCCTAGTTCAAGACCCACGACAACCCCAGTTCAAGACCCATGACACCCCTAGTTCAAGACCCACGACACCCTAGTTCAAGACCCACGATACCCCAGTTCAAGACCCATGACACCCTAGTTCAAGACCCACGACACTCCAGTTCAAGACCCACGACACCCCAGTTCAAAACCCACGACACCCCAGTTCAAGACCCACGACACCCCCAGTTCAAGACCCACGACATCCCTAGTTCAAGACCCATGATACCCTAGTTCAAGACCCACGACACCCTAGTTCAAGACCCACGACACCCCAGTTCAAGACCCACGACACCCCTAGTTCAAGACCCATGACACCCCTAGTTCAAGACCACGACACCCCAGTTCAAGACCCACGATACCCCCAGTTCAAGACCCACGACACCCCAGTTCAAGACCCACGACACCCCCAGTTCAAGACCCATGACACCCCTAGTTCAAGACCACGATACCCCAGTTCAAGACCCACGACACCCCAGTTCAAGACCCATGACACCCCTAGTTCAAGACCCACGACACCCCAGTTCAAGACCCACGACACCCCTAGTTCAAGACCACGACACCCCAGTTCAAGACCCACGACACCCCCAGTTCAAGACCCATGACACCCCTAGTTCAAGACCCACGACACCCTAGTTCAAGACCCACGACACCCCAGTTCAAGACCCACGACACCCCCAGTTCAAGACCCATGACACCCCTAGTTCAGACCCACGACACCCCAGTTCAAGACCCACGACACCCCCAGTTCAAGACCCATGACACCTCAGTTCAAGACCCACGACACCCCCAGTTCAAGACCCACGACACCCTAGTTCAAGACCCACGACACCCCAGTTCAAGACCCACGACACCCCTAGTTCAAGACCCATGACACCCCTAGTTTCAAGACCCACGACACCCCAGTTCAAGACCCACGATACCCCAGTTCAAGACCCACGACACCCCTAGTTCAAGACCTACGACACCCTAGTTCAAGACCCACGACACCCCAGTTCAAGACCCACGACACCCCTAGTTCAAGACCCATGACACCCCTAGTTCAAGACCCACGACACCCCAGTTCAAGACCCACGACACCCCTAGTTCAAGACCCATGACACCCCTAGTTCAAGACCAACGACACCCCAGTTCAAGACCCACGACACCCTAGTTCAAGACCCATGACACCCCTAGTTCAAGACCCACGACACCCTAGTTCAAGACCCACGATACCCCGTTCAAGACCCACGACACCCCAGTTCAAGACCCATGACACCCCTAGTTCAAGACTTACGACACCCCAGTTCAAGACCCACGACACCCCCAGTTCAAGACCCATGACACCCCTAGTTCAAGACCCCGACACAGTTCAAGACCCACGACACCCCCAGTTCAAGACCCATGACACCCCTAGTTCAAGACCCAGTTTTATTCATTGTTCCATTTTTTCTCTTTTTTTAGTCTAACTTTGGCTCTAATTAATTTTTTTATATAAAACGTTAGAGGGGCCTCCGCCTGCTGAGACTTATAGTTCAAACATAAGATAGCCTGCAAGAGCTTCTCATCGATCCCTGCAAGCCAGTTGCTGGGAATGGGCTCTCAGCAGAACATCACGGAAGATTTAACAATTGCCACTGCGAACCCTTTCATCTTGCTCACAGAGAGACCGTTTCTGGACTGGTAATGAGAACAGTCAGGAACACAGTGGACACTGGTAGAATAATCGTGTAAAAAATCCGTCAAACTAACATCTGACATTTTTAAAATCATTTGATGAGGTAGGAGATGCCTAAAAATAATATTTTCCCTACTTCTCTTGTGGGATATATGATGTTGATTATATATATATATATTGATTAACTTTTTAAAGTAAATCTAATATTTATGACCCCCCTGGCCAAATGGTTCAGTTATCCCGATCTCCTTTTCGGTGAAATGCTTGCAACATTCCTTTTTTCTGTTTCGCCTCCTTTCCTCCCACCGTAGATGACCTTTGACGTCCTTCTCCGCACCTTCACGTGAAGAAGAGGTGAGGAAGCGGAAGCAACCCTCTACGTGACGCCTTTCCGTGAGAAAGATCTCACGCGTCTCCTTCCCATCCCATCGTCGAGATGGAATCTTCCTGCAACGAGTTTCTCCCGTGTGATGGAGAAAGCGCGAGCGTTTGGACCGTCAAGAACGCCGAATCTTCTCCCTTCTCATGCAGCCTTCCAACGGATTCTCCCACGTAAAGTCCTACCGGATTCTTTCGCTGCAACGCGAAACTTCTTTCGCTCAAGACCCACGACACCCTAGTTTAAGATCCACGATATTCCAGTTCAAGACCCATGACACCCCCAGTTCAAGACCCACGACACCCTCAGTTCAAGACCATGACACCCCTAGTTCAAGACCCACGACATCCCAGTTCAAGACCCACGACACCCCTAGTTCAAGACCCACGACACCCCAGTTCAAGACCCATGACACCCCTAGTTCAAGACCCATGACACCCCAGTTCAAGACCCACGACACCCCCAGTTCAAGACCCATGACATCCCTAGTTCAAGACCCACGATACCCCAGTTCAAGACCCACGATACCCCAGTTCAAGACCCACGACACCCCCAGTTCAAGACCCATGACACCCCTAGTTCAAGACCCACGACACCCCAGTTCAAGACCCACGACACCCCAGTTCAAGACCCACGACACCGCTAGTTTAAGGCCCACGACACCCCTAGTTCAAGACCCGCAACACCCCTAGTTCAAGACCCACGACACCCTAGTTTAAGACCCACGACACCTCCAGTTCAAGACTTATGATACCCCCAGTTCAAGACCCACGACACCCTAGCTCAAGACCCACAACACCCCAGAACCTTACGATTTTTTATCAGCAAAATCCAAATAAGATGGCGGATTGAAGTAGGCTGGAGGGAAAGGGCATTTTCGTCTTCACACCAATGGTAAAAGGCTGAACGACTTTTAATGGATGTACGATCAAAAAGTAACATTATCCTCCTGCTATTCTATCCCAGTGTCAGGCCACATGGGAGCCACGTGGGCCAATCGAAAGAGGCGGTGCAGCCCACGTAGGCCTTGCTACACCGGGAGCGGTGTACAAAGTGTTTTCCCTAACTAGAGAGATCGGTGGGCTGGATGATGAGCCACGCGCCCGGGTTGGACCGGAAGACCCGATCCGAGCCAGGGAGGGGACAAAGGGGGTGATTATGGACGCAGCGGCCACCGGGGAGCCCGAGAGGTCATGGATGGTGACCATCCATCCCTTGCGCTGCTCCCGTCTTAGTTGGTTTCCCTTACTGCTAAAGCAACCGAAACAGTCGTTGATGGCGCTCTGGTCGTAGGAATTGTATGGCTGTGATCTAGAGATGGTATCGTGGAGTGATTTGGAAGGCATGATATAAATATTTTTATGGAAGTGATGATCATATAAGTTGTTGATGAAGTACACTAGCAAAACAAAATAATAAAACCACGCAAATCAATAGCACGAGCTTGATGGATTCCCATCACATTTGTTGGTAACTTTTTGCATAATATTTTAATTTGAACAATGAGAATCTCACACCAATGATCCAAATCATTGGATGTCATCTATAATCTCTCAAAAGCAAGATGCTAAAAATTATGTAATTTATCTAAATCACATAGTTAAATATTTTAGAGATAGTATAATAGGCTCAAATCATTTATGTAATCTTCATCGTCCAATATATGCATGGTTGAATTTGAATTGATTGAATGTCAATGGACAATTTATTCAAGTGTGTTTAATTTTACATCTATTATGCATTGAATAAATCTTAGTATCTATTTGAGATCAAAGATTATAAATAATATCTTTTTACTAATTTTTTGTTGAGGTTTTAGATTATTATTGATGATATTAAAAACATCTTTATTCATGTCTCAAGTGAAATAGAGACGACTGTAAATAAGTAATGGTGTTCATGATTAAATTTAATTGAATTTGAATTTAGATCCTTAGTTAGTTAAGGATGACAAAACTTAAGCACGTAAGAATTCTTTTTGGCATATGCTCAATTACTCATCGATTATGTACTAGATAAACTTCTTGAATGAGATCCTTATTTATCATAATATTAACTTACTCCACATCAATTAAATTTCTCAAACATTGGTCATAATAATAAATATTATTATATCCAACTACTCTACATTTGCCTAGGATAGATACATAATAATAATTTATGTATGGACTACTTTCAACTATGTTCATTTGCGCCCAAGTCTTGGTATGAATCGGGCCAAAAAAAAAAAAAAATTCAAGGCATCGGGTCAGGCTAGGTCAGGTTGAACTCAGGTCATCTACGGCCAGTCTGAGACTGATCCAGTAAGAGCCTCTGAGAACTCAAGCCCAACATGAGTCCAATCCACTAAAATAATTATATATTATTATTGGGGGTAAAATCATTATTGCATCAATATCCGTGCAAGGAGGCTAAGACCAACCTCCTCCCCTCGGCCTCCCCGGGCTCCTGTAGCTCGGCCTCGGGCTCCCGAAGCTCGGCCTTCCCGGGCTTCCATAGGCTCCCGTAGCTCGGCCTTTCCCGAAAGCTCGGCCTCGAGTTTCCATAACTCGACCTCCTCCAGCCTCCTACGGCCAGTCTGAGACCGGTCCAGCTTATAGAGCCTCTGAGAACTCAAGCCCAACATGAGTCCAATCCACTAAAATATTTATATTATGTATATAAAAAACCACAGAAAGACAAAGGGCGGTGTGGTGGTTAAGCTAGTATTTGTATGGTTTTTAACCCAAGTGATTTTCTCTTATATATATATATATATATATATATATATATATATATATATATATATATATATATATTCAGATCGAGCGAAGCAGGGAGAGGCCTATTTTTTCTAAATTTGGGTTTGATTCAAAAATTGAACGGGCCTTATAATCAGGCTAAAATATTTGGTGACATCTGGATTGGCCTTGTTCAAAGACATGGGATTTGGTGACATAATCTTCTCTTTGCAGCGTTTTTTTTATTGAAGGAGCTTAATTATTTCTATAGAAAATATTCTGATCCTTGATGGTTTTACCATCTCTTCATGAAATGGCATAGCATGCTGGTGGAGATAGAGAAGAGGTAGTGGAGGAAGTGGACTACGCCTATATAAGGTGCTCAGGTCTTCTTTTTAAGCTAAAAATATTTTTTAAATGTTAATAATTTTCGTAAAAATTTTTAAATTTATAAAATAGAAATATCTCAATTTTTTTATAAAATAAAACACCTGGCCGCGTCCTACTTAGTCTCAAACTTTGACTCGGTCAGCTATACTTGCTTATGATATTTTTTAAAAAAAATATTTAGAAAGCTTTAATATTTTATTTATTTTTAAATATATTTAAATATTTAAATTATATTTTTATAAAAAATTAGATTTATTTAATATATTTAATATTTTTTAATAATATTTTTAATAAATATAATGGAAGCATAATAAGCTGGAAAGACGAGGAATAATTTGTAGTATTTCGTTGGTGATGGTTCTATTTTAATTTTATTTTATTCTATTTGATAACCACTTATAGATACATCTTAATCTTTTGAAGATAATTCTTAATAATATTCATTCACTAATTAATTAAGTGATAATTATAACTTTTTTTAAAGTTTAAAATACCTAGAAAGGAGTTAAAGAAAATCTTTATAAATATCTAAGGTTTTTATATATATCGTACGTGAGAAAATCATAAGAACCAGAAAGAGATTGGGTTCAAGAGCAAATAGTAAGGGCATATACCAAGCATTTAACTCAATCAAGATCCTGATCCTTAAGATTATAAACAATGGTTGGAGGTAAGACGTGATTATGTTATTTATTTATTATTTCTATAGAATTTCGTGTAGATTTTTAATAGATCTCTAATAGTTGGTATCAGAGCCTCAATACCTTTACCTTGTTTTGTTGTTGCGAGTGTTTCTATTATTTAAGATTTAATTAAATCTTTTAGGTAGTATTTGAAATAAGGAATAAGAAAGGATATTCCCTAGATATCCTCTTTTATTCCTAAAAGCCATAACTACAAAACTGTGTTTGATATGGGGGATAAGGGGGATATCCTCCTTTATCCCCAAAAAACTATAACTAGAGGGGATAGTTCTGAAAAAGTTTAATCAAAGGGGATAACCCATGTTTAACCATGGGTTATCCCTTGAACTTATTTCCTAGGGACCCAGGAATAACTAGAGTTATCCCTTGATGGCAAAGCTATTATTTTAAAAAGATGGTTATTCCTTGAGCTATTCCCTGGATAAATGCTATCCTATACACTTATCTAGGGATAGCTTTTTATGAATCAAACGCTACCTAAAGGATAGCTGAGAATAAAGTTAACCAGAGGGATAATCCATGGTTAATCATGGTTAACCATGGTTATCCCCTCAATTTATTCCCTATAAAATGCAGGAATAGCTGGTTATCCCTCCAAATAAGAGTAAAAAAAGTTATCCTATGGATTTACTTTTTTGCATTTGATATGATCAATGGGGATAACCAAGGGATATCCCTAGGAAAGTTATCCTATGGATTTACCTTTTGCGTTTGATATGATCAATGGGATAGCCAAGGGATATCCCTAGGGATAGCCAGGGGATAAACTCTATCCCATACATTTATCCATGGATAATATTTTTTCTATCATAGCTTATGTTTTTTGTCTCTATTTCTTTCATATAGGAATAATCCAAAGGGAAGGGTACTGGTAGTACCCTAGATTATTTGACCCAACGGGCGTATGGTAGGAATATTAGGAACATACCAATAAGGAAGGTTACTGGTAGTATCTTGGTGCATTTGATCCAACTATCTACATACTAAGAGAGTTAATAGGTTGCCAACAAAATTTTTTATGATCACCAAATTTAGTTTTATTTTAATTTTTTATTCTTAAGTATGATTTAAATAGAAAAGAATGGTATTGATTATAAGAAAGCATGATGCCATGGTTAGTCATTGGTTCTTAACCCAAGACCTATGGTTCGCGGGAGTTTTCTTCAGTTCAAGAACCTGGGAGGAGTCTCCTAGCTAGATGAAGGCGCCAGTAAAACATGATCTTCCATTTCGTGAAAAAAAATTCTTTTTTTTTAAAAAAAGATAAGGAGTGTTGATGCGGAAATCCGTTCTTCGACTCGGATGTGCCCTGGCTCCAGGTCCGAACGCCGGTCTCTCACCCAGGGTGGAACCTATAGCAAAGGGTGTTTCGGAGGTGGTCCTCGAGCAATGGGTGTTTCGGAGGTGGTCAGATATGAGGAGAAGGCTCTCGCAGAAGAACAGAAGAAGAGTTCCTTTAGACGAGAGCTCAGAGCTCTGCTCAAGCTTTAATAAAGTTTTTTCATTATAAGAGCTAGTGAATGCGTACTTGAGAGACTTGGGGGTTGTGGAGCGATCACCTGATTCCTTGGGCAGGTCCAAAAGCTATTGAGATTTGAAACGGATTCAAATCAAATGAGGCCGGTAGGATTCGTATCTTGTTAGTTAGAGGATCGACGGCCAGAAGAGTTGGTCTATGGCCCTTAGGCCACTGGGACGCTCGGTTTTCTGAGGTATAAGGTGACAGCTGGCCGATAGGATGTTGAAATTGGTCTCAACTTAATTGTTGATGTGCATGGGTATTAATGTGATGATAATTTTATCCCTCATCAAGTTGCCAACAAATTTTTTATGATCATCAAATTTAGTTTTATTTTAATTTTTCATTCTTAAGTATGATTTAAATAAAAATGGTATTGATTATAAAGAAAGCATGATGCCATGGTTAGTCATTGGTTCTTAACCCAAGACCTATGGTTCGCGGGAGTTTTCTTCCATTAAAAACCTAGGAGGAGTCTCCTAGATGAAGGCGCCCGTAAAAACGTGATCTTCCACTTTCGTAAAAAAAAAAAAATTCTTTTTTTTTATAAAAAAGAGGTAAGGAGTTTACGATAATTTGAAATTATGATCGAATAAGTTAATCCAATGCTTATATCTCTTGGGCTAGCCTATATTGACGCGTGATTTTAATCTTTCGCACAATTTTAAAAAAAGAAAGGATAAAATAGCATATTATCCATTTAGTTAAATTTTAAATGTATGCTATTATCTGTTTAATATTTTGATATATTTTATTTTATTATATCATATGGTATGATCTGTTTTATCATCTGTTTCTTAAAGTTTAAAATTTTTTATATTAAAATATGCCTTTTGAGGTTCTATGCTTACGGTGTTTTGCATAGATAGGCCCAAGAAAATAATGAGCCACGGTCGGACTTTTTAATTGATAAATTTTTTTTTAAGATGATAATTTTAAAAATGCATTGAACGGATGATTGGTATGCTATTGCTCTTGTTCTGCATATTATATTTTATATTATGCATGAATAAAATTATATTTAGTGGTAGTGTAAAAAATCACAATGCAAATCCTTTTAAGGTTTGATTGGTCAATTGGTGTTTAGAAAAGTAAAGAGATCATGGTTACTTAATTGGTTCTATTGATTGACCTAAGGAAAGCAACGGAGGACCCCACCTCTCTTCCATTGACCTAGCCAATTCGATTGATTCGTACCTTGATTTGAAATGTTATGTTGATTAAGATCACTACTTAATAATCATGCTAAATTGGCTAATCTATATGCATATAATGGAGTTTAAATGTCATGTGGTCAATATGATTTTAATTAATTGAGGAGTAGCCACACATCTTTAATTAATCAAAATTATATATTGAGTTGTAAAGATCATATAAGGTTAGATGACATTAATTATAATTAATTATATTTAATACAATAATCTTATCCCATAGGAATTTTTATTGCATTGATATAATTAATTAGGATGGGATAACAAATTATTTTCCATAGGAATTAAGAAAGGAATATAATTTATTAGTCACATCATTAAGTTAATGAGTCTATTTAAGCATAATAATTTAGCCTACATGTAGTTATTATATATTATTGATTCATGTTATTGCATGCTTACATTGGTAACATATGACATTGAGTTTTATGCCTCAAATTCAGTTACATGAATATGATTTTATTTTTGTGCAGCTATTTTGCCTGTTAATATTTCTGATATGAAATGTGATGTTTTCGATTTAAGTGGTGACAATTATAAAGTATGGAAGGAAAGAATTCTCCTTCAATTAGGGTGCATGGACATTGACTATGCTATTAGAAAGGATGAACACATTTGGTTACATCTACTAGCACTCAGGCTGAGATTGCTGCATATGAACGATGGGAGCGATCCAATCGCCTCAATATGATGTTCATACGTACTAAGATTTCTGCTAGTATACGTGGTCCAATTTCTGAGTACAAAAATATCAAAAAACTTCTGAAGGCTATTGATGCACAATTTGAGTCTTCAGATAAAGGCACTGGCTAGCACCCTAGTGGCAAAGTTATCATCAATGAAGCTCACTACTATTGGAGGTGTGCGTGAGCACATCATGAAGATGAGGGACACTGCGGCTTAGTTAAAATTCCTAGAGGTTGAGATGTCAAAATCTTTCTTAGTGCACTTTGTTTTGAATTCACTCACACAGCAGTATAGTCCCTTCAAAATATCTTACAACACACATAAGGATAAATGGTCCATTAATGAACTTCTGACCATGTGTTTCAAGAAGAAGAGGCTGATTCTAGAAATGGAAGAAAGTGCACATTTAGCTACTCAGAGAAAGACTAAAGCTGCTAAAGCCAAATGCAAAGAAAGGATAAAGTATCCATCCATACAGAAGATAAGAAGGAATCCAAGTGCTTCTTTTGCAAGAAGAAAGGGCATATAAAGAAGGATTGCTATAAATTCAAGGCTTGGCTTGACAAGAAAGTATGCTAACCTCATTCGTATGTTATGAATTCAATATGGTTGTTTGTCATAACATATAGTAGATTGATTCTGGTTCTACAATCCATGTTTCAAATACCTTGCAGGGTTTTCTAAATCAAAGGAAACCATTCGAAGTGAACAAACATCTATTCAGGAAACAAGATAAGTTCACATATGGAAGCAATTAGGACGTATAGACTTATTTTAGATTCTGGTTTTGTTTTAGATTTGGAAAAGACTTTTTATATTCCAAGTTTCTCTAGAAATTTGATTTCAGTGTCAAGACTTGTACTCTCAGGATATTCCTTTAATTTTAATAAAAAGCTCGATTGATTTATTTTATAAATCTAAGCTTATTAGGAATGGTACATTATCTGATAATCTTTCCTAAATCAATTTGAAAAATAATATCTTATAATGTGATGCACGCCCAAACTAACACAAGTATAAAAAGATGTGTTGTGAATGAGAATTCCTCTATTTTGTGGCATCGGAGATTAGGTCACATCTCCATTGAAAGAATTAAAAGATTAGTAAAAGATAGAGTATCTGATACTTTTGATTTTATTGATTTTGACATGTGTGGACTGCATAAAGGAAAAGTAAACCAACAAGTAGTCTAAGAAAAATGCCAAGAGAAGTTCAGAAATATTGAAGATCATATATAGATATCTGTAGTCCAGATATGGACTCGTATGGTCAGAGATACTTCATCTCATTTATTGATGACTATTTACAATATATGTATCTCTACTTGCTTTATAATAAGAACGAAGCATTAGATGCCTTTAAGGTATTCAAGGCAGAAGTAAAGAAACAATACGACAAGTAAATTAAGATCGTAAGGTCAGATAAGATGGAGAATATTATGGTAGATACATTGAGGATGAACAAGCACCTGGTTCGTTTGCTCGATTTCTTGAAGAAAATAAAATTGTTGCACAATATCATGCCGGGGTCTCCAGACCAAAACGGTGTAGCTGAAAGAAGGAACCGAATATTATTGGACATGGTGAGGAGCATGATTTGCAGCTCCAACCTACCTTTCTTGTAGACTGAAGCTCTTAAAACTGTTGCATATATATTAAACAGAGTTCCAACCAAGGCTATTTTCAAAATGTCATTTGAGTTAGTTAAAGGTTGGAAATCAAGTTTGCAACATATACGTGTTTGGGGATACCCATCTAAAGTAAGAGTTTATAATCCACAAGAAAGAAGTCTAAGGGTTATATATTTTATTGTCCATCTCACAGCACTAGGATTATGGAATCAAGAAATGCAAAATTTCTTAAGAATGACTTGATCAGTGGGAGTGATCAATCTCAGTATTTGGCTTCTTCTGAGAAAGATCATTCAGATATTCTAGCTTCTACTTCAAGTAAGGGATTGGTTGTCATTCATAGCACTCATCAAGCTCAAATAAGTGCTCAACAACAGTCATTGAGATTCCATAAGCTGCTGATGATAATCTAGAAGATCCTATTGTTCAACAACAATCAGTTGTGCAAGATACTCCTCAGGAGGTCATTGACACAACATTAAGAAGATCAACTAGAATAAAGAAATCAGCAATTCCTAGTGATTATATTGTGTATCTACAGGAATCTAATTATAACATTGGGGCCAAAAATGATCCTGAAACATTTTTACAAGCCATGAGTTCTAAGGAATCAAACTTGTGGTACAATGCCATGATGGACAAGATGGAATCTATGGCATCTAATCGAGTCTGAGATCTTGTTGAGTTGCTTGATGGTGTAAAAGCCATTAGATGTAAATGGGTCTTTAAAACAAAGAAAGACTCACAAGGCAACATTGAGAGATAAAAGCAAGACTCGTTGCAAAGGGATTCATTCAGAGGGAAGGAATCGACTATACGGAAACATTTTCTCCTGTATCCAAGAAAGATTCTCTTTGAATAATTATGGCATTGCTAGCTCATTTTGATTTTAAGTTATATCAAATGGATATGAAAACTGCATTCCTTAATGGAGATATAGAGGAAGAGGTTTACATAAATAGCCTGAAGGATTTTTCTCTAGTGATAGTGAGCATTTGGTTTGCAAGCTTAAGAAATCAATATATGGATTGAAATAAGCCTCAGCGGTATTTAAAATTTCATGATGTGATCTCTTCTTTTGGTTTTGAAGAGAATATTATGGATCAATGTATATACCAGAAGGTTAGTGGGAGTAAAATTTATTTCTTGGTCCTATATGTGGATGATATTCTACTTGCAACCAATGATAAATGGTTGTTATATGAGGTAAAACAATTTCTCTCCAAGAATTTTGATATGAAAGATATGAGTGAGGCATCTTATGTCATTGGCATTAAGATCCATAGAGAAAGATCTCGAGGTATTTTAGGATTGTCTCAAGAAACTTATATCAATAAAGTCTTGGAGAGATTTTAGATAAAAGATTGTTCACCAAGTGTTGCATCCATAGTGAAGGGTGACAAGTTCACTTTAAACTAATGCCCTAAAAATGAACTTGAACGGGAACAGATGCACAACATTCAATATGCTTCAGCTGTTGGAAGCCTAATGTATGCTTAGGTTTGCACAAGACCTGACATTGCATTTGTAGTAGGAATGTTGGAAAGATATCAGAGTAATCCAGGTTTAGACCACTAGAGAGCTGTTAAAAAGGTCATGAGGTATCTTCAAGGGACTAAGAACTATATGCTCACTAAGACGAACTGATCATTTAATGGTAGAGGGTTACTCAGATTCGGACTTTGCTGGCTACGTTGATTCTTGAAAATCAACATCAGGATTTATATTTATGTTAGCTGGTGAAGCCATATCATTGAGGATTGCAAAGCAGACTTTGACTGCTACCTCTACTATAAAAGCGGAGTTCATTGCTTGTTTTGAGGCTATATCGCACGATGTATGGTTGAAGAGTTTCATCTCAAGGCTTAGAATTGTTGATTCTATTGTTAGGCCAATTAAATTTTACTGTGATAATTTAGCTGCTATATTTTTGGCTAAAAACCATAAGAGTGGTAGTCGAAGTAAACACATCGACATTAAGTATTTAGCCATAAGAGAACGTGTTAAAGAAAACAAAGTGATCATAAAACACGTTAGTACTGAATTAATGATAGCTGATCCTTTGACTAAAGATATGCCAATTAAGAATTTTAAGGATCATATGGTACGAATGGGAGTTGGTCCCATGATATAATTTAGTTGTATGGATAACTACTTGTACAAAGAAACTCTTATTTCAGTTATTTGCTTATTCTCATTTGGGTGTACACATTATTTGACTTTCGAGAAATGACAAAATTTTATTTTGGACTCAATAAACATAGTGTTTATTCGTTATGTATGTTGTCACATTTGGAATAATGGTAAAGAAATTGAATGCATTGTAATATATGGAAGATAATACTCAATTATAGAGGACCTATCACTATGATTCATGTATTTGGTTTTTGTTTAGTATTGAGGATTATGGATTAAAATAAAATATACGGACCAAGTGAAAGAATATAGTATCCCGTTGGTTGGTGATGATCCTATTTTTATTTATTTTATTTTATTTGATAACCACTTGCAGATATATCTCAATCTCTTGGAGATAATTCTTAACAATATCTATCCAATTAATTAAGTAATAATCATATCTTTTTTGAAAATTTAAAATACCTAGAGTAGACGGTGGAAGGGATTTAAGAAAATCCTTATAAATAGTTCTAAGGTTTTTGATATCACATCATACGTTGAAAAATCATAAAAAGCACTTATTAAGATCAAATCTTAAGGGCATATACCATCGTTGTACGATTTCTCATTAATTGGAAGCACTCAATTCAATTAAGATTAAGATCTTGATCGTCTCGCATAAACAATGGTGGAAGGTAATACATGATTTCATTATTATTTCTATACAATTTTTATGTAGACTTTTAATAAATCTTTATCATAATTTTAATATTTTTTTTTGAGATAAAATGCCTTGTATTATGCCTTGTTAAAACTAATTTTTATTCATATTATGATGCCCCAGTCTTTTCGACCGTTGACAAAACAAATGCTTTCTTATACCGCTGTACCATTTGAAAGCTTGGCACAACTGAATGACTGCATTTCACCTGTAAATCTTTACTTCTACTTAAATCTGCATGAAAAGAAGAAAGCTGAGAAGGTACTGAGTGCATCTTTTATAAATCCTCTGTATTTTCTAAAATAACATCCTGTTTCTTTTTTTTTCTTCTTCTTCAAAAGCTTGCCCATCATATCTTTACTGCTGCCAATCACCTGCCTTTCCTATTTGTTCATTTCCACAAAGGTTATGACCATAAACTGCAGATTTTTATTTATAAGGTTATTGCCAGGTCATTCAGAAGCATGGGCTCCTTGGAACATCTTTCCTCGAAAGCATCGTTGCCTACTTATCTCCATCCTCATGTATGGGTTTTTTTGTTTTCTTTTTTTGTTTTTTTTCAAAAATATCTTCCCTCGAAAGCTCTCGATAACCCATCATGTACGAAACGTCGCTGGGAATGGACTTGCAGGTCAAAGGAGTAACTTAGCTGACTTGAAAATGAAACGATCTTTCATAGAGATACTGGAAGTACACAAAATGAGAATTAAGAATTGGGGTTGGTGGTTAGGTAGGATCCGTGGGTATCTTTAAGATAGTAACTGTAAGCATTTTGAGAGACAGTATTGTTTTATTATATGTTTACTGTATTATATGCTTCAATCTTATTATATATATATATATATATATATATATATATATATATATATATATATATATATATATATAGATATATTAACTTTTTTTCAACGTTCGGATGCTACATCCAAGGAAAAACTCAAGTTGATCTATTTATAAATTCTTTCGTCACATTTTCATCCTGAATTAGTTAAGTTCTATGATCACATCTGATATGACTGATTCAGCACCATCAGGGTTAATGGTAAAAGAGACTGACGATATCCCGCTTCGACCTCCGAGGCACCATTCAACCTCCGAGGCCCGCTTTGACCGCCTTCAACCTTGAGCTTCCACCATGGTCTGACCTTCAAGACCAGTAGCTTAATTACGAGCCACCTGGCACGCCCACGTGGTCCACTACTCGCCTGCTACAGTGCATCGACATGCCCCATTAAGACATATGGCCCACCACGCACCCGTAACAGTGCATGGCCATACCCCATTACGGCATATGGTCCACCATTTGCTTGCAACCACGTATGGCCATATCCCGTTACGAAGTATGATCCACTGCTCGCCTGCGGCTGCATATGGCCTACCTCATAACGGCGTGCGCCTGGTGCAACCATAGCCACCCGACACGCATAATACCGTATTGGCAGGTGGCGAATGAGGCAGGACACCTCTAACATGCCCACGACCTGTCACAATCAACCTTGCTTTTTTATCCGTTATCGGATAACAGTATCTCGAAATCATGAATCTTCTGGAAGCATGAGGGAGGGAGATCTTGGAACAGGTATAAAAGCTCACACTTACAATGAGGAAGGATTATGAATCCTAACTCTCTAGCTTTCTTCTGCTAGCTAACTCTTGTTTGTTCCCGAGTGGCTGACTTGAGCGTCGGAGGGTCCCCACCGGAACATCCGGTCTTCGAGGACTTTTCTTGCAGGAGTCCGGCGAGGAGGACCTTCGTTTCCCTGGCGTTCGAGGAAGGTGACTCGCGTCAACAGATTGGTGCGCCAGGTAGGGGGGAAAGAAGAAAAGAGCTTCGAACCTGTCAGCGACGACCTCTCTTTCCCTGAGCTCTCAAACGATGGTGACGACCCGTGTGAGAGAGGTCTCCACCAGTCGCCCTGGGGGGCAGTGTCAAGGGGCTGATCCGCTAGCGCTGGCCCCTCAGCTCCCCTAGCCGACGTTCCTGCACCACAACCGCAGTAGCTTCAAGAAGACAAGCTTACCGCCTCACCGCGCAAGTCCAATCTTTGGCAACGGTGGTCCAAGGCCTGCAACATCAAGCGGTGGCTGAGCAGCAATCGGAGCCCCTCCTGTTAGTGCCAGGAGTCATCCACCCAGCCAACACTCTTTCCGGAGAAGGTCTCCTGCCCGAGAAGCTTGTCACCGCCGCGCTTCGCCCAAGCCTCACCGCCACAAAGCCTCCAAGAGGCCTCGTCACTCTTTCACCATGCTAGTGCATCTCCCAAGCGGCGGCATGGGAAGGAGGCAGAGCGCCTTCATCAGCATCGTCGTCACTCTTCCCCCACCTCAGATTCCTGAGGGAGGGGTCCTTCGACGGCAGAATAGCCCGCCGAGCTGAACGTCGGCTCGACGAGTACAATTAGCGGTTGGAGGAGCTCAGCCGCCGGATCACCAACCCACCAGAGGTGGACTACGACAGCCAGCCACTGCTGTCCCGCCAGATTATGGAGGAGCGATCTCAACCCGGTTCCGCCTTCCTCAGCTGGACCCGTATGACGGGACCACAGACCCCCTGGACCATTTAGAAAGTTACGAGGTCCTCGTGCAGGTCCAGGGGGCGACCGATTCGCTTCTATGCATCGCCTTCCCTACCACTTTGAAGAAAGCTGCTCGAGCTTGGTACTCCCCCCGCCGCGGAGTATCGACTCCTTCCGCCAGCTGGAGAGGGCCTTCCTGGCCCATTTTGATGCTATCAAAGATTCCAAGGGTGGCAGACAGCCTCTTCTCCGTCCAGCAGAAGAGTGGCGAGTCCCTGCGAGACTACGTCGCTCGGTTTAAGGAGGCAACCCTAGAGGTCTACAACCTCGAGGATTCGGTGGCTACCTTGGCCTTAAAGCGAGGGATCCATCCCTCCCGCTTCACGTACTCCCTCGATAAGAAGCTGCCTAGCTCCTACGCTGAGCTCTTGAACCGGGCCCAAAAGTACATCCGCGCTGACGAAGCTGACTCCTCCCGGTGCGAGGCTAATGGAAGCACCACCAAGAAGCCGGCTCGTTTAGAGTCTGCTGAAGTTCGACCCAGAAGGCCTGAGCCTCCTCGCCAACCAGATAACCGTCCCCGAGCTCCTGCACCAAGAGATGGGCCCTACACTCCTCTGCTCGCCCTGATATCGCACATCCTGCTCGAGATCGAGGGCGAGCCCTATCTTCAGCGCCCTCCTCCAATGAATCCAAAAATCCCCCATAACAAGAGCCTATACTACCGCTACCACCGGGACCATGGCCAAGACACCGACGACTGTCGCCAGCTGAAGAAGGCGATAGAGGACCTTATCCAGCGTGGCCATCTGGGGAAGTTCGTTCAGAGAAACAACCCGGGAACTCCTGGCCCATCAGTGCCACCGAGAAGATGATGACGATAATTTCCTGGGGGGTAGGCAGGACACCCAAGAGGCAAAGAGGGGAGGAAGAGTTAGATTCTATAATCCCTTTTTCTAAAAGGGACTTAGAGGGGATGGTCAATAAAAATGATGATAGCGTCGTTGTGTCTATGGCGATAGCTAAGCACCCTTAAAAAGAATTCTGGTTGATAGTGGGAGCTCGGTGGATGTTTTGAATTATGATGCTTTTGTTCGCATGAACCTGTCACCCGATCTGCTTCGTCCTATTACCACTCCCCTGATGGGGTTCACCGAAGATTCCATGAAGGTCGAGGGGGAGATCACTCTTCCTGTCATGGCTAGCATGACCCCACATCAAAGCACAATTTTCATGAGCTTCCTGGTGGTCCAGGTGCCTTTTGCCTACAACGCCATACTCGGAAGGCCCGGACTTAACCTCTTGGATGCCATAATCTCCACCAAAAGGCTCCTAGTGAGATTCCCAACCAGCGAAGGGGTCGGGGAGATGCACGGGGAGCAGAACCCACCGCCACTGTGCTGCCACATGGCCCCTAGCCCTCAGGGGGTGATGCCCACACCTGCTCCAGAAGCGCTGGACCCCCGAGACTCGGAGAGGAGGGGAGAGCTGGCCGAGCATCTGTTGTCCTTCCCCTGGGGGAGGACCCGGCACAGACCATTCAAATAGGGGCTCTACTTCTGGAGGAGGCTCGCAGTCAGCTCCTTGCTTTCCTGCGAGCCAATGCCGATATCTTCGCTTGGTTGACATCTGACATGCTAGGCATTCCGAAGGAAGTGATTACCCACCAACTCAACATCAAGCCGGAGTGCCGACCTGTTCGGGAGAAGAAAAGGAGCTTTGCTCCAGACAGACAGAAGGCCATAGATGAAGAGGTGCGCAAGTTGATGATGGCCGGACACATTCACGAGGTGTACTACCCCGATTGCTAGCGAATGTTGTAATGGTCCGCAAGGCTAGTGGGAGTTGGAGGATGTGTGTGGACTTCACCGACCTCAACAAAGCATGCCCCAAGGACAGCTTCCCACTACCTCGGATCGACCAGCTGGTAGATGCTACGTCCGGCCACGAGACCCTCAGCTTCATGGATACATTCTCGGGGTACAACCAAATCAGGATGAACCTGACTGATGAAGAGGCGACCTCCTTTGTCACCGAGAAGGGGATATACTGCTACAAGATGATGCTGTTCGGGTTGAAGAATGCAGGGGCCACCTACCAGAGGTTGATGAACAAGGTCTTCGAGGACCAGATCAGGTGCAACATGGAGGTGTACGTGGACGACATGCGGACCAAGAGCACCCATGCCACAGACCATGTTGTCGACCTTCGCCAACCTGCGCCGGTACCGAATGAGGCTGAACCCCTGCAAGGTCGCCTTTGGGTTGTGGCGGGCAAGTTCCTGGGCTTCATGGTGAAGTGAGGAATTGAAGCCAACCCAGATAAAATCCAAGCCATCTTGGATATGAGGCCCCTAGCTAATAAGAGGGAGGTGCAGCGTCTGACCAGGAGAGTGGTAGCCCTGAGCCGCTTCATGTCAAGGTCGGCAGAGCGGTGTCTGTCCTTCTTTAAGGCACTGCGCAAGGTCAACAGCTTCAAGTGGATGAAGGAGTGTCAGGAAGCTTTCGAGGAGCTAAAAAATTTCTATCTACTCCTCCGCTTGTCTAAGCCGAGGAGCGGGGAGGAACTCTTTATGTATTTAGCAGCTTCCCTCGAGGCTGTCAGCTCCGTGCTTATCTGCATGGATGCCGACGGAGTGCAGAAGCCGTCTACTACACCAGTAAAGTGCTTCACAGCGCCGAGACAAGATACTCTAAGACTGAGAAGATCATCCATCATAGTGCTTATGGACCAACCACTTCGGACTATTCTGTCCCGTCCTGACACTTCCGGTCGGCTGGCCAAATGGGCCATCAAGTTGGGGGAGTTTGATTTATCCATTCGGCCAAGGCCTGCAATGAAGTCCCAGGTGTTAGCCGACTTTCTGGTCGAGTGCACTTGGGCAGAGGAGCATCCGAGGAGTTGCACTCAGAGGCGCACATGGAGTCCCTACGGCCGAGGGGGTGGAGAAGGAAGACTGGATCCTTTATGCGGATGGAGCGGTAAATTCTCAAGGGAGTGGAGCTGGACTTATTCTTGCGAGTCCCGAGGGGGAGGGGTAGAGTATGCCCTCCGGTTTTTGTTTCCAGCCACCAACAATCAAGCGGAATATGAAGCCTTGCTGGCAAGGATGAAGCTAGCCAAGGAGCTCGGTGCGGAGCGTCTGAGGGCCTTCACGGACTCCCAGCTTATCTCCGGGCAGGTCGCTGGGAGTACAAGGCTAGAGACCTAACCATGTCCCGCTACCTGAGCAAAGTGCAGTCTCAAGCCTCTCAATTTGCATATTTCCACGTCAACTACATTCCCCGGATGAAAAATGCCAGGGCTGATGCATTGTCCCACTTGGCCACTTCGGTCGATGGGACCTTGGAAAGGATGTATGTGGAGCATCTGCAAGTCCCAAGCATTGAAGCGGCAGTGGAGGAAGCACTGTCGGTCGAGCAGGAGCCCTCCTGGACGGATGCCTACATCCAATACTTGACCGATGGCACCCTCCCTGAAGACCCGGCTGAGGCCAGACTGCTCAGGCGACGGGCCCTGAGGTTCCTGATGATGGACGGGAAGCTCTATCGAAGATCGTTCTCATACCCGGTCCTCAAGTACGTCAGGCCTATTGAAGTTGATTACATCCTGCGAGAAATCCATGAAGACATATGCGGGAGTTATCTAGGGGGCAAAGCCCTAGCGTACAAGGCCCTGCGGCAAGGTTATTATTGGCTGACCATGAGGGAAGACGCGGTCGAGTTTGTCCAGAAGTGTGATAGCTGCCAGTGCCATGCCAACATCCAGTGGCAGCCGATATCTCAGCTAACCCCTCTGGCGGCACCTTGGCCTTTCGCCCAGTGGGGTATGGACATCTTGGGGCTGTTCCCTCTAGCCTCCGGTCAGCCCAAGTTCCTACTGGTGGCTGTTGACCACTTCACCAAATGGATCGAGGCTGAGGCGCTTGCCAAGATCACTGAGAGTAAAGTGAGGTCCTTCTTTTGGAAGTCTATAATATGCCAGTTCGGGCTCCCACATACCCTGGTCACCGACAACGGCCGGCAATTCGATAATGCATCCTTCTGAGGATTCTGCGCCGAGCTGGGCATCCTTCAGCGATTTACCTCGGTAGGCCACCCTCAGACCAATGGTGCGGCCGAGATGACCAACCACATTATCCTCCAAGGACTAAGAGCCTGGCTTGATGACTACAAAGGGCGTTGGGTGGAGGAGCTTTCCAACGTGCTATGGGCCTACCATACAACGCCATGAGTCCCCATCGGAGAGACCTCCTTCAGCCTCGTCTTCAGATCCGAGGCCGTCATTCCTATGGAGATCGGCGCCCTGAGCCCCAGAGTGGAAGCCTACAGCGAGGAAGACAACCCGAGCTAGTTGCGGGCCAACCTCGATCTGGTGGAGGAGGTGCGGGACCGGTGCGACTCTGGAAGGCAGCCTACCGAGTGGATGGCCAGGTATTACAAAGCTCGCATTCGCCCTAGAACCTTCTTGCTGGGAGATCTAGTCCTCCGCGGGCCGAAGTCTCAAAACCGACGGAAGGAGGCAAACTAGCACCGAACTGGGAAGGGCCATACCGGATCACCGAGGCGCTCCGCCATGGAGCGTACAAAATAGAAGAGCTGGACGGAAAGCCGCTCCCGCAGACGTGGAATGCCGACAACCTCCGTCGGTATTATCAGTAGCGTACCCTTATCTTTACATAAAATTTCATGCTTGTATTCTTTTGAGGCCCTTGCCCCGCACTTGAAATTAATAAAACAAGAGTTTAAGCATCTCAGCTCTTCAACAAAAAGCCCAATGTACCATTGGCATCGAAGATCCAATGTACCATCGGATTCAAAAAGCCCAATATACCATTGGCATCGAAGACCCGATGTACCATCGGATTTAAAAAGCCCAATGTACCATTGGTAACGAAGACCCAATGTACCATCATATTCAAAAAAGCCCAATGTACCATTGGCATCGAAGACCCAATGTACCATCGGATTCAAAAAAGTCGGAGGCCACTTAGCATAAAAAGCCCAGTGTACCACTGGCAGACCAATGTACCATCAGCTTTCAACAAAAAGCCCAATGTACCATTGGCAACGAAGACCCGATTACCATCGGATTCAAAAAGCCCAAGGCCAGCTCGGCATGAAAGCCCAATGTACCACTGGTAGACCAATGTACCATCGGCTCTCAATAAAAAGCCCAATGTACCATTGGCAACGAAGACCCGATGTACCATCGAATTCAAAAAGCCTGAGGCCAGCTCGGCATGGAAAGCCCAGTGTACCACTGGTAGACTGATGTACCATCGGCTCTCAACAAAAATCCCAATGTACCATTGGCAACAAAGACCCAATGTACCATCGGATTCAAAAAAGCCCATGTACCATTGGCATCAAAGACCTGATGTACCATCGGATTCAAAAAAGCCCGAGGCTAGCTCGGCATGAAAAGCCCAATGTACCACTGGCAGATCGATGTACCATTGGCTCTCAACAAAAAGCCAATGTACCATTGGCAACGAAGACCCGATGTACCATTGGATTTAAAAAGCCCGAGGCCAGCTCGGCATGAAAAGCCCAGTGTACCACTGGCAGACCGATGTACCATTGGCTCTCAACAAAAAGCCCAATGTACCATTGGCAACGAAGACCTGATGTACCATCAAATTCAAAAAGCTCGAGGCCAGCTCGGCATGGAAAGCCCAGTGTACCATTGGTAGACCGATGTACCATCGGCTCTCAACAAAAATACAATGTACCATTGGCAGCAAAGACCCGATGTATCATTGGATTCAAAGAGCTCGTTGACCCCTCGGCACTTCGGGGCTGATGTTCCATCAGTCCCGGAGGTTTGGATCCTTGGGGCAGATGCGGCCCCAGTCTCGACCTTGGTGCTTCTAGAGGTTTGGTCCTACATGGCTAAGTTGCTCGTGAGTGGGGAGAAGCTGCCCCTCGGTGCCGACGAAGCCCCTAGGGGTCCCACATCGGCAACCCAAGGGCTCGGAAATGAGACGTTATTGAATAAAAATAGTTTCATTAATGAAGTGTTTATAAATGCCGACCGAGTCGGACTTGATACAAAAAAAAATGTAAAGTAAAAGAACAAAATTAAGGTCCAGCCACGGGCTCGCCATCCGAGGCCTCATCGGACACTTGGTCCGGCTCGATGTCCATGACCTGGGGGAGGTTCAAAACTCGGGCAACTTTCTCCTTGGCATCGTCAAACCCTGGATGTAGAAATCTGCATTAGCTTCAACTAGCTCATGGGTGAAGTGCTTCGATGCCTTGAACTCCTCCACGGCCGCGACAGCCCTGACCTCGGCGGCTGCCTCCACCTCAGCGGCTCGGGCCTCCCTCTCCACAGCCAGAGAGGCTGCCGCCGCCCTCTTGGCCTCCTTGGCATTTACCTCTTCCTTAGCCCGCTTCGCCCGATCCTCAGCCGCCTAAATGGCCGAGTTCAAGTCGGCTATATGAAGGTTTTGGGCCTCAATCGCACCCTCGACCTCTGTGAGCTGGTTGAGTGCCACCCGCAGTCGGTTGGCCTCGGCCTTAGCTCTACTCTCATCCTCCTTTATTTTGTTGGTGCACTCGGCCCTTACCAATTCCAAGGCCTTCTCCGCATCCTCAGCCCGGGCCTGGGCGTCCTCGGCATCCTGTTGGACTTGGCGAGTGACAGGTTCCCACTCGTCGATGGCCTCTCGAGCGAGCACAAAGGAGTTGGTCACCTGCGCTCAAGGTGTCAGCTATGCAAATTGTTTAAGAGCTCTAAATCAAGGGCAAAGGAAAAGCTACTTACTCGGACGAGGGCTGAGAAGACCTCCCAGAAGAACCTATTCACTCGCAGATTTCGAAGCTCCTCCTGAATGTCGGGCTGAACGACGTGGGACATGAGTTATTCAGCCCGGCGCCCGGCGTTTATTAAAGAGAACCCGTGAGGGGTCGGCCCAGCCCTGTTCCCCTCAGCATTTTCGACGTGCTCTGGCTCGACACGTGGTGGACTGCTCGTCGATATCTGTTCGAGGGGTGGACTCACTGCCTCTGACGGCCCTTCCCCCCAACTCCTGTCTGCTTCGGCCGAGGTTGGTTTGTGGGGAGCCTGGGGCTCCATCGCCGCCGGCTCCATGTCGCCGGCTCCTCCATCATCGCCCTTTCGGCCCTCGCCCCTTCTGGCAGGGTATCAGCCATCAGATCCACCTCCGGGACTAGTGGAGACTCATGCTGCTCGACCGGCGGAGATACCCGCACAGTAAGACGCTTCGGGGTCGGCGCCTGCTGCCCCCCTCTTGGGCCGTCCCAAGCCCTCATCCTTTTGACCGTGGCCTTCCTGACCATGGCAGTCGGAGGCTTCATTGCTGCACAGCATAAATCGGAGTCAGTAAAAAAAAAAAGAGAGAAGAAGAAGGAGGAAAGGGCAATTTGGCTAAGTGTTGGGGCGTCTATTACTCACCGCTCTGTGTGGTGAGGCCTGCCAGCCGGAGGTTGTGCTCCGATAGAAGCAAGTTGTATCTGAGGATGTCGGCAGTCAATAGTTGCCCCAGTACTTCTTGATCTCCTGGGAGGATGGTGGAGTTCATGTTGGGTTGGAGGTCAGGATCCCCCCATCGGGACTTGACTTGATCAAGGTCAACAAAAAAGAAATGGGATTTCCATCCCTTGACCGAGGAAGGGAGAAGTAACTTGAGGATGCGACCGGGTCGGGGATGGAATAGCCACCAACCCCTCTGCTGCCTGAGGTTGTAAAAGCAGCGAAAGAGGGAGAGTCAGGGAGTGATTTGGATGTGGTGGCAAAGGTTAAGAAAGGCACAACAGTCCGAAGGGAGTTCGGGACCAATTGAGTAGGAGTCAGGGAGTAATAGTCTAAAAGGTTGATAAAAAGGGGTGAAAGGGTAGACGAAGCCATAATCTAAGGGATATTTCATAAACGGCCACTCTACCGAGCCGGAAGGAGACCACCCTGTCATCGGGGGTCGGAATAAAGAGCCCGACATATTGGGGTACATGGTAATGAGCTCTAATCTTTGCTAAGTCTTGGCCCATTACTGTGGAGGCGGTCTCCGTTGGAGATTCCGCCCTCGCCCTCGTGGAGGTGCCGGCCACCGCTTGGCGCCTCCTCGCTAGGGCCCAGCGGTCGCTGCCAAGCGTCCCCTTGCAGGAGCCCTGGCAGCAACCGGTCGTTGGGACAAAGGAAGATGGTCCTCCGGATCGGAGGACCATGAAGAAGAGGTAGATGGAGAGGCACAAAGCCTCGAGGGAGAAATACGATTGTCGGAGGGAGTAGAAGAAGTCCAAGATGGCGAGGAGGCCATGACAAAAGTTTGGGAAAGAAGAAGGAAAGATCGGGAAGGACAGAAGGCTAACCTAGAGAAATAAATGGCGGGGGGCAATTCTCTGGTTGCAGAGGGAGCAGAGGACCTGAGGAAGACGATAACTGAAGCAAAGTGACGAGTATTCAGCCTTCGCCCAGGTTTTGTCAAGTTTCAGATCGTCCCGCCTTGATTTGCTAGCCATGCGGACTCCCGCTATAGGCTGGGCTGCCTCGGCAGGCATCCGGCGCGTGGAACAAACCACCTCCAACCAATGATGGGACACCGCTGACGTCAGCACCATGATGGCAATAATGGCGATCGCTTTTCATGAATTTCAAAAGGACAACCCCGCCTCAAGGGCGATCGCGGCAAATCAGACGGACAGTAGCGACTGCCCCTTCACATCCCCCAAGTCGCCCACACTAAGTTATCGCAGCATCCAAAGACACGTGTCCGAGAGCAGTTAGCAGCGGACGGGGATCAGCCACTAGGGAGGTGACACCCCTTTCGCTTCGCCAGGGTGGACCCGCTTCATCTCAGGGGCGAGGGGACATCTGATATGGCTGATCTAGCACCGTCAGGGTTAACGGTAAAAGAGACTGACGACATCCTACTTCGGCCTTCGAGGCACCATTCAACCTCTGAGGCCCGCTTCGGCCTCCGAGGCACCATTCAACCTCCGAGGCCCGCTTCGGCCGCCTTCATCCTTGAGCTTTTCGGCTTCGGCCTTGAGCTTTCGCCATGGTCTGACCCTCGGACCAGTAGCTTATAGCTACGAGCCATCTGGTACGCCCACGTGGTCCACTACTCGCCTGCTACAGTGCATCGCCATGCCCCATTAAGACGTATGGCCCACCATGCACCTGTAACAGTGCATGGCCATACCCCGTTACGGCATGTGATCACTTGCCTGCGACCACATATGGCCATATCCCGTTACGGAGTACGATCCACCGCTTGCTTGCGGCTGCATATGGCCATACCTCATAACAGTGCACACCTGGTGCAACCATAGCCACCCGACACGCATAATACCGTATTGGCAGGTGGCGAATGAGGCATGACACCTCTGACATGCCCACGACCTGTCACAATCAACCTTGCTTTTTTGTCCGTTATCGAATAACAGTATCTCAAAATCATGAATCTTCTGGAAGCATGAGAGAGGGAGATCTTGGAACAGGTATAAAAGCTCACACTTACAACGAGGGAAGGATTCTGAACCCTAACTCTCTAGCTTTCTTCTGCTAGCTAACTCTTGTCGTTCCCGAGTGACTGACTTGAGCGTCGGAGGGTTCCCACCGAAACATCCGGTCTCTGAAGACTTTTCTTGCAGGAGTCCGGCGAGGAGGGCCTCCATTTCCCTGGCATTCAAGGAAGGTAACTCGGCATCAACAACATTGTTAAATGATAATGCTAATCTACCACTAAATTTGTCATTATTTTTAGTAGAGTTTAAGAGACCTTATTTTTTGAATGAAATGGTGGCACCTAGTATGGTCTATTAAATAAAAAACCACACAAACAAAACCTAAGAAACCTTAAGGCTGCATTTGGATACCCTATTCCTAGCTGGAATAGGGTCTTATACATGCTTATTCCCCCAAACAGCCGGAATTTTTCCAGTGGGCCCCATCGTTCTGATTATTCCGGGCAGCTACCCTATTCCCCGTTTCCTATTCCTGGGGACCCCGTGGAATAGGAAACCGATCGTGCGGACCTATTCCCGGGCTAAGAGTGGAATTTTGGAAAGTATTTGGCATTCACATCCACGCCTGTCATTTCTCACCAACCCCCTTCTGCCCGAGGGTTTCATTCCTCTGCTCCTCTCCTCGACGAAAACCTAGCACCGAAGGTAGGGTTTCTCTCTTTTTTCTTCTGCAGGTCTCCGAGGCTGCCGATCATCGGTGATTTCTGGGATCGGTTGTCTGTGCTATCGATCGAATGCTGAAAATCAGAGATTGAGGGTTGTAGGAGCTTCGATAGAGGAATTTACTCCCGATTTCATGCCATCTTTTCAAGGAAGAGGAAATTTCTATATTCAGGGCATTACCGTTGAAGATTCAAAGATTGCGGGTCATATGTAAGTCCTAACCTTTTGATTTCTTTTGCTTTGTCTTTTCCCGATTTCTCTCTTAAATCATCCACGTTTCTCTCTTGATTTCATAGTAATGTTCACAGATTTAGTAGATTTTGAAAAAAGTTGTGTGTTTCCACATCATTTTTGTCAATGGATACTTAGACTTTGTTGAGCTGTTGTGTATGTGGAAGACAGGCTACGGCCACCATCTTCTTCCTCCAAAAAGGGTAATCAAGGTAACTGGATTTGTCGTCTGCTCTTTGACTCTGATCTTCTTCCTTTCAATCTTTTTAGAAGCCGCCAGACTGTTCCGACACTGATATCTGTGGCCTGGCTTCGATCTTCCTATCGCTCTTCCTCTGACTGTTGAAGTAAGCGTTGCCTCTTGTTTCATTTCTGTTGTTAATCTGTTATCCCGATTTCCTTGCTATTACATGTGTGCTCTTCCAATATTATTTGGTGGAAGTGCTTTTCGTTTACAACCTGCAGCTTCTAGTTAATTGTTTGTTGGGCTTTTTAAAAAATCGAGAAGTAATATATAGAAAATTGAATCTTTTGTTCTATTGAGGATTATTAGGTTCAGATGCTCCACATATATGCTTACTTATTTACTTTCTTATAAATGTGAGTAAAATATATGATGAGGGCTACTACTAGTGATTATTTACTTTTGCATGTTGACCATCAAGACAACTACTATTTGTTGGTGCACTTCTTGTACTTCATTACTACCACGATGTCACATATTTCCTGCCATCACCCTACTATTGCGGTAAGTGCGTATTTGGCATCTAGGATCAAAGTATTAATATGGTTTATTCTAAGGTTTTCCATCCCGATGCGGAAGTCCATATTGGTATCACATCGGTACAGTGCCAGTATGTCCAGTATGCGTGGATTGGTTTAGTGTACTGAAACTTGGTATGCGATAGTTTCGAGTCTCAATTTGGTGCTGATACAATATGGTACGTGCTATTGAATGGTATGCACTGGGTATGGCATACCATGGTTTAAAAACCATCTTCATGCAAATCATTATTACTCATTATTACTTATTTACAATTTGCTTTCACTTAAGTGGTCCCTCCAACATGAAGGCATAGAGATTTATGTTTTCTCTATGTTTTATCCCACTACTAATAATGTCATGACAAAACATGGATAATGACTCCTTCAATAATACTTTCATCGTGCAAGCGTTAATTTTTTTGATAAGTAAACATCTCAAAATTTTCATTGCTAGACTTCATTCTAAATCCTGCCATGCTGTTCATGTATCATAGCTTATTGTTTAACTCTTTAATAAATGAAATCTATGAAAATTACTGCATGTCAATTCGTATTGCATTAATATCTGCCATGTCACTTATTCCGTTGCGATTCATACTGTCAAATGACCATCCACTCTGGCCCTGTAGATTAACCGTGCCTAAATCAAAAAAGGCCAGTGAATCAACACAAGCAAGAGAAGGATCAAGTCATCCAAGAGCACCTAATTGGACAGATGCTCTTGATATGATCATGCTAGGCTTGATGAGGAAAGAGAACGACGAAGGTAACTGTCACAACGGTACCATCTCCAGGATACTTGGAGGAAGATAACAAATTTGTTCAACGAAAGGACTAACCTGTCTTTAGTTTTAGAAACCTGAAAAATCGTTTGAAGGTTTTAAAGAAGACCTTCAACTTGTACTATAACCTAGCTAATCGATCAGGTTGGGGATGGGATCCTGCTCTAAATCTTCCCACGTGTGGCGATGAGCATATGTGGGAGGAGTCATCTCGGTGAGTGTATGGTTTTTGTTGACGAATCATAGTTCAATGCTTCTGATAACATTATAATACTAAATTTATCAAATTACACTTCAGTTAACAAGGACTATGCTCGGATTAAGGGTAAGTCATTTCTACTTACGACGACATTGATATTCTTTTTTCAAGGCATACAGCTACGGTAGCAGGGGATACATCTGCTATTCCGGAGGGCATATCCGACAATGATACTTCGGATGACGAGATGGATTGGATCAACTTGGAGGACATAGAATTTGGGCATCCATCACAAAAACGTGGTGGAGTGTCATGTTCATCAGCCGGTCCATTCGATCAACGATTCGTGGATGTATCCCCATCGAGCCCAACTACTTTTGCCTCGACCCTACCCACATACTGTTCTGGAGAAGAGGTTTGTCAACTAGCAGTGAAAGAGGAAAAGGTCATCCTCCATAACTCCTACAACACGTAAGATCAGGTGCACAACTGATGCAGCTGATGTCTTACAAGAGTTGGTGGATCAAGGTCAAAGAAGATTGGAAATTGTTAATGAGATGCTCAGGAGAGATCAGCTTGCTCGACCCACAGTGTACTCTATTGATGAATGCATGCGGAAGCTAGAGAGTATCCCTGGGATTACACCTGAATGCATTCTTGCTGTAGGGGATAGTTTGAAAATTGAGATTAATAGGTGGTTCCTAATGCATTATGAAGGTCCACTATTGAAGCTTGGCTTAAAAGACAAATGGCTGATTTCTACCGTATACCACCTTCAGTGGCAGCCCCATCTGGAAGTTATGCTTCTGTGCCTAATATCTTCATGCCTCCAATGCATGCTGCCCATCAAGGTGGCCCATCTGTTTTCGTGCCTCCTCCCTTGCATGCTGCCTTTTCAGGTGGACATAGTCCATTCATGCGACCACTATTCAGACCAAGCAGTGACGATAGCATCTCCCATGGTCAGACCCATTCTCCAGTTGGCAGTGCGGAAGAAACTCTCTGTACCACATTTGCATCTTCGACTCAGCAAAGTGAATTTGGTTACTTTCATCGGTGGCCGTAACATATACCAATATTGAAGTTGACACGGAATTATATATCTTGCTACAGTTGTTTCTACATATGTCAGACCTTCAATTAGAGTTTTACTTTAACCTTGATGAATGCTGTAATGTTGTTGTAAATACGGACATGTTTGCTAGATATGTTTATGCATGTTAGTGTAGTCTATGGCTTCTAATGGTTCTTTCAAATCTCAGATATGCATATAGAGGTCTCATGAACTACTCTCTTTTGTAATAGATGGATACCTTCCATGATCTTGTGGCATTTCTAATAGATGAAGACAACTACTGGCAGGATGTCATAACTATGCTGATAAGTAATGGCATCATTGATTTATCAAATTACAACGTTATTTCAAAGAGGCCATGCCGAACACGACCATTCTCTGGTCATGAACTCATATCAGATATTTTGAGTGGACATCCAGATAGAGGTTATGACCACTTTAGGATGACAAACACTATGTTCTTCAAGCTAGAAGAATTGCTTCTTTCGCGTGGGTTGGTTAGTAGCACCCGCAATGTTACGGTAAAGGAGCAACTTGCGATCTTCCTTTACGGCATAGGTCATGGTGTCACCAATAGAGTGCTGGCTGAAACTTTTCAGCACTCGGAGAGACAATATCCAGACACTTTAACACTATACTGAAAGCAATTTGTTCACTTAAAAGATTTCATCGCTCAGCCCGGTCAGGATACCGGTGTGCATCCACGGATCCGTGAGAACAATCATTTCAATCCTTTCTTCATGGTACGTATGGACACTAATAGATGCCAATCTTTCATTTACGATTGGTTTACAACCTCGTCCTTGATATATTTTTTTTGTCACAGCATGCTCTTAGAGCCATCGATGGTACGCATATACCCGCCTTAGTCAAGAAAAGCAAACAACCACGCTTTCGTAATCGAAAGGGCACCATTTCTCAAAATGTCATGGCTGCAGTTTCATTTGATCACTCCTTCCTTTTTGTTTGTACTGGATGGAGGGATCCGTAGCGACATGAGAGTCCTTCGTTGGTGTGTTGAGTCAGGTGGCTTCATCGTACCAGAAGGTATTTAATAAATTCATAAAGCAAGTGTCCAATTACCTTTATCAAAGTTTTAAGTGGATGACGTCAAGCCATTGTTCTCGTTTACATAAAAATTTTATCTTGTTGACTCGGGATATGCCAATACAGACAAGTTCCTTGCCCCATATCGTGGTAATAGGTATCACCTAAGTACATTTAAGAATCCAAGGGCCAGACGATATAACAATTGTCGAGATTTATACAACCATCAACATGCTCAGCTCAGAAATTGCGTAGAGAAGGCCTTTGGAATTCTTAAGAAGCGATATAAGATTCTTTGAGGTCCTATCCCATTTCCCTTCAAGATTCAGAAACGTATTGTCATGGCTTCCTACATCATTCATAACTTCATTCGACGGACCCAAGGAAATGAAAATACTTCAATATGTCAATTGAACCCATGCCTATTGATCGAGATGAGGATGATGTTGATCCTTATCTTATTATAGGGGATGACGAATCCCAAGAGGTGACGAACTTCGCAATTCCATAGCTAACAGGCTATGGGATGCCCGAAACATGCACAGTAAGTCTAACATGCATCCTTTTCTTTGAACATATTTCTCTTATTGTAAAGAAAGTATGTTTACCTGATTTGACCTTATTAATAGGGCAGGGTATTATGTGATTTGAGTTTCATATTGGTTTCCCTGTAATGCAGGAAATCAAGCTGCTTGATCTTGAGGTTCAGTAATCTTCTTCAAAGTATTATGTAGTTTTCGTGGGCCGTAGACGAGGGATCTATGGAACCTGGCCTGAGTGTCAGCGTGAGGTAACTGGGTTTAAGCATGCCTTGTACAAGAAGTTTAAATCTAGAGAAGAGGCAATTCATGCATTTCAGAATTATCGACATCCTCCTGATATGGAATATCAGCTAGGACAAGGGGAGGTACATATGGTCGGGAGTAATGGTGGATCTTTAAAAACCTTTACGTTTGTTTTCGTATCCTTTCTTGTAGGCTTTTTGCTTGGCTGTTAGTGTTGCAAGTTATCGTTGATGCTTTGAGATGTTCAGGTTTACTATATTTGTTCCTATCCTTGTAGCATGACTTGTAATGCTTCCTCTTAGCTTAGAGGTTCTATTTTGGAAACTATTTCCTACTTTTGTAATGACTACTATGTTACATCACCTATCATCTATTTGTATCATCATTTTGCTGTGAGTATATCTAGCAGCCGTGCACTTGATTGATGTAACACTATATGATATTGTTGTAATGACTAGTATTTCGCTGCATTAGAGTATAACCTTACACTCTTCTTGGTGGTTGCAGTGGCAATGATATGAAGTGTCTGTGATGACATGACTTGGAGGGCATTTATAAATGCAATTGTTGTGATGCATCACAGCTCGGTGCTCTATCAAAGGTGAGGGCGATGATGTTAGGCATACGCGTAGCATTTCCTGAATTGGATGCATGGAAAATGTGACCGTCAGGAAATAGGTGCTGACAATGCCTTCCTGAGCCAACTCTATCGATGTTCCTATATCTTCATATTGGATTATGTGGGTAGGTAGCCTGAACAATGACGAAATTGGATTTAGAATTAATCATTCATTAACGAGTCGGCAGCTATGTCATAATATAGAAAATTAAATCTCCCAAATTTTTGATGCCTTTTAGTTAATTGATCTATCTCTTGCAAAATGATCTTCAAATTTTTCGGGGAACTGCTTTCATGATGAACTCGTTCTGACTATTCCATCGCAGATGATATTTTCTGATTTTTAGTTGGACAATAGGGCAGCATACCTGTGCTGTCATTATAATGTGATTTTCGAATATATTTTATGTCCTAATTGCCTCTTGTTTGAAAGCTGCCTGTTATGGATGATTAATTTGGAATAACAATGGAGGTCAGCATTCAATCCTATGAAAATAGATACGATTGGCTGCCCTGTATATTACAAACGTTGTGTCATATCAGCAATTCCATGCTGAGATCCGAATGGTGTATTGACTATATCTATGTATTATTTCAAATTGCGTTCACTGATATTTGTGGCTGCAGCAGTTGAACATCTCCGGCACTCTTTATGGTATCAACATTCTGACGAAATTGCAGGTAGATGCTAATCATTTGAGATTCATATTGGAATATGTCTTGTTGTATAGCTCCAACATTATGCTTTTAGCTTGACTAATTTGCTAAACAAGTAGGCTGAGTTTGAGCCAAATTCCAAATTGAACACGAGCTGCTCTTGAGCAGCTCTGATGTTTGGTAGCTCTTGTTTTCAAAGTGTATCTGGAGTTTTACTTGCAATTTTTGACATGGTGCGATGATTAAAGAAGGATAAATTGTTTTATATTCATGTTTTGTCATTGTTTTCCTCTTAGAATTTTTGTGTGGTTTTAGAAACTCTGAATCTTCTTGAGGTTGGGTTCATGGATCAAATCGGTAGTCTACAAAAACTAGAGAAGAGATAGCAAGATGGGACTGGCTTGAAAGAAAGAGATTAATTGTGTACTTTAGATGGTCACAGATCCTAAAACATAGCAAGATTGAAACACAGTCATGGTGCAAATTTCAAACGGAAACTCATGTAAGATTTATTGGTCAAAAGCATTGCATCTTGTAAATCATGTGCAAGTTGAAGCATCAGTTAGTGAAGTAATGCACTCTTAAAAGATTGGGGAAAGATTTACTGAAAGGTTGACAATGAAGTGCAGGTTTATATGATAACGGATGACTAGATGTAGAAGATCAATAGAGGAAAGTTGGAATAGCTGATGTGAATGCATGTATTGGTATGTTTGGTAGAGAATGCATGACTGTCCTTAATTTTATTAATAGAGTAGAATAATTTACAATCAGAATGAATGACTGTCCTTAATTTTATTTCCTATCACTTGTGCTCACTTCTCTCTTCGTCTTTGCCCAAATTGTTGTTTGGGACATTGTTTTTTTCTTTTCTCTTTTTCGGTATCAAAACATCTAGCAAGTTAACTTAGTTTGGCCTTCTTACATCCATTGTTGGAGATGTGGTTCAGTGTGTTGTTTTTATCAGTGAGTGTAATTGACTAGTTGGAGCACAGCATTGTTCTGTCTATTTAATCATGATTAGTTGTAATTTTAACCATCCTTATTCTAATTAGCTCACAGATGCACATACGCAGTAACGGTTTGCAGGACTGTGGATATACTTCAATTTGTTAGCGAGAATCAATTGAGATTCATTTTGGAACCAGGAAAGCCACCGTAGTGGACAAAGCTGCAATCTTTAGTAATGCTGTCGGCATGGTGACTCAGTTTCACAATGAATAACAGAAGCTGAAAGATTCAAATGACAGTCTTCAGGAGAAGAGCAAAGAATTAAAAGAAGATTGGAATTTATCTTTCATCTACTTCACTGTATCCATGATCAATGTGTTTGAACCTATCAATTGTATGAGAAAGCTGTGCAGGAATTTTTTTTAAAAAATAATACTAATATTTTTACATCCATTGTATTGAACGGACATGAATTTGTTGATTATATTATAGATTCTTTTACTACATTTGTGTTTGATAGCTTGAATTCTTTTTTCTGGGAGTGATCTCTTTTTCGTGATATGCATCTAAATAGGCTGTTAAGGGATGTTCATGCTTAATTACCATTACTATCAAAGCTTGGGATTTACATCAAGTGTCATCAATTGAGGACATGTCTTTAAGATTGGTTCGTTCCTTTTTCAATTTCTAATTTGGTTTGAATGATCATGTGATTCATGATGCTATATTGTTTTCCCATAGACAACTTTAATATGACTGACTGACTGTTGAGTTTTGCGATCAAGGTTCATCTGTAGGCAGCATCTACTGGCAGACTATGATTTTGCAAACAGGATGAGCTATCGACATCGTGATGCTCGCCTTGCACTCTTTTATTAAAATCAAATATATTATTCCTTTGATTGGAAATATATAAACCGGTTTCCAATTATCAAATTTGTAGATTCATTTCAAATATTTATTTCTAAACTATTTAAGTTATCGCATTGTACCTTAAGCTCGAAGGCCCCTTCGATGTTCAAAACCATGCAAGGTACATGAATATTTTAAAAAAATATTCTACACGTTGGTATAATTATTAAGATTAGTATAGATACCAATTTCTTACATTTTTATTATAAAATTTATAATTAAATTAATTTAATTTAAATAGTAATAAAAATTTAGAAACTTAATTGATGCATTTTTAAAAATTTATTGATTTACCGTTAATAAATTGTTATAATTTCATAATTATTTCAGTTTTATTTTTAAAATTTTTTTTTTCATTTTAATTTACTAATAACAAATAATTTATTAATGTTAATGTAATAAAAAATTAATTGATAAAGTTTTTTTCTTCTATTCGGTCAAGGGGTATTTTTGAAATTTCAAAAAGAATCTTCATCTATTCCTATTGAAATATAGGTTTATTTCCATGTCATCCAAACACTATTTGAATAACACTGTATAATTGCACTGGAATAACATGGAATACCAACTTTCATCCAAACAGAAATCTGGAATAACAAAGGAAATAGGCTATTCCTAGAGAATTCATATTCCTATTCATGAAATAACTTTTTGATATCCAAACGCAGCCTAAGTAAATTTTATTCTCAATAAAAATTATTTTAAATAAAAACGAACCACATAGACTTTTTAAGATGATTTGCCGAATATTCTTAATTGATTTGCTAGCCTTTGCGGCTGACTGGTGTTCTCTTTTTCACATGCTGTGACCTAGCTTGCAAGAGCTTATATGAGGACTTGAATTATTTTTTAATAAAATTTTTAAAAAAATTGAATTTTTATCAATCAAAATCTTTCTTCAAAATCTTTACGCTTTTAAGCATCTTTTTATTTATGGCATAATAATGCATAATTACAAGCATTATAAAAAAGTATTTCTTTAAAATTAGAATTTTGTCTTCACCAATTATATATTGCAAAGAAGTTTGCAAGTTTTAAATTAATATATATTTCTAAACTTTTTCTAATATAATGGAAGAAGCATAATTAGTTTACATTTTAAAATATTAGTTATTCTTATGCTAAAAAAGAAACAATAAACATATCTAGAATAACTAATCCCAAACCGTTAATATAATAAAATATAAAATAATGAATTATTGAAAAATTAAAGTAATAGGATTTAATTTATATATAGGTTTAGTTATTGTGCTCACCTTTTATTATTTTTATGTTTATCTGTTATTCCTACGAGAATGGCAACTCTCCGTTCATTTACGGCAACGTGGCTTCACCAGAATTTTTTAACTACAAATACGAAATATCTAGATATTACCATCTTATGCAAATAATGATGCTTTAATTAAAATTTTAGACGAGGTTGTTCATTCTGTTTCTTTCGCAAGACGAGTAAAGTAAGATAATAATATATTCATCACACTAAACAATCATAAATTTATTATTCAAGATGATATGTCCATTCTACCAAACAATCAGCCAAAGCATAGACAAGAAACTTAATTATTGGAGGCAGCGAAAAAAAAAAGAAACAATAATTAATTTAAAAAATTTAAAGAAAAAAGGAATGATTTCGAAACGTACTACTGCTTTTTTTTTTTTTTTGTTACAGCCGGGCGATCACACCACTCTGGCGCGAGTCAAACCCGAAGCATCAGAGAACAAAATTTGCTGAAGTAATACAGGACAAGGTATCCCAGGATGCAAAATCCATCGACCAGGACTGCGAGCAACCGCAGAAGCAACATAATCGGCCGCAGCATTGGCTTCCCGATAGCTGTGCTGAATCTGAAAAGCAGTAGTAGACTGAAGAGTGACTGAAATGTCTCTAAGCAGAGGATTATAGCAAGAATAGGAGTCCCCTCTCGCTTCATCCATCTGATAATCGTCATAGAGTCACCCTCAATAATCAACCGCCGAAAGCCCAATTGCTGAACAGCATAAGTGATACCAGCCCATGCTGCCTGAAGCTCAGCCATAGGAACCGAAATGTCAATCGAGCTGTGGCCCCAGCTGCAATCAACTGCCCATACGACCCTCGTATGACAAAACCTGATCCAGCAGCACGATCAGAGACAGAGCCGTCAAAGTTCATTCCAGCAAATGGATTGGAACGTACTGCTTCATTTCGTCCTGCCTGTCCAAGAGAACGGCCGTCGGTGGCGGTAGAGCGGCGAGATTGTTATTAGGGCCACTGATATCGGAAAGGATGAAGATAAAATTTATTTTTTAATCATCTTGAATCGAATTAGGTTTATAAAATAAATTTTGTTGCCGTCGGGATCCGTCCTCCGACTCGGACGCGGTCGATCTTCAGAAAGAGGAGGGCGGACCTCCACAAGAAGTCCACACGCGGGAGGCGCTGGGGGTGGCCCTCCGCGAAAGACCCTCCGACGCTCAAGTCAGTGGAGAAGAAATCGGCGATCAACCAGATAATGGGGAGGTGGATCTCTCCGGAAAGCCTCTCCAGGGACGGCCGATCGAAAGCTCCAGAGGGCAAGAGCACCGACGAGCTGCTGGAGAGAGCATGGGAGTGCGCGTGTAAAAAGGTGCGTATGCGTATGGGGATGCGTACCTGAGGGAATCTGCGAGTCTGATATTTATAGACTGTCACCTGGATCTTGAGCGTCTTCTGGAAAGTTCAGGGGCTGTTACGATATGGGGCGGACAGAATCAGGCCGTTATGGGGCCGCCAGAATCCATATCCCGTTTGTTAAGGGATCGACGGTTGGGGGAGCTCCTTGATGTCCTGAGATCTGGTTAAATAGACCTGAGGCGGTTATGATAGGTTTTAGGTCACGCCTCGACATGATTCCTTGTCTAGGGTGCAGTTTGGGTAAGTCTGGGCTCTCCCGCGTCAGGTTCCGCGGAGGTAGGTGTTAGGGTGTGGATCGCTTGGTGAAGCCGGGCCGTGGAGACTCAGGGGGAAGCGAGCCACGGAATGTTCAGGGGAAGACCGAGCTAAGGAAACCCTGAAAAACTGAGCTATGGGAGCCCGGGAGGGCCGAGCTACGGAGGCTCGAAAGGGCCGAGCTACGGAGGCTCGGAGGATCGAGTCACGGAGGCTCGAAAGGGCCGAGCTACGGAGGCTCGGAGGGATCGGACCACGAAGGCTCGAAAGGGCCGAGCTACGGAGGCTCGGAGGGATCGAGTTACGGAGGTTCGAAAGGGCCGAGCTACGGAAGCCCGGGAAGGACGAGCTAGGGAAGCCCGGAGAGGTTGAGCTACGGAGGCTCGAAAGGGCCGAGCTACGGAGGCTCGAAGGGATCGAGCTACGGAGGCTCGAAAGGGCCGAGCTACGAAGGCTCGGAGGGATCGAGCTACGGAGGCTCGAAAGGGCCGAGCTACGGAGGCCCGGGAAGGACGAGCTAGGGAAGCCTGTAGAGGCCGAGCTACGGAATAGGTCGGTCTTAGCCGCCTCGCACGAATATTGATGCAATGTCAATTTTACCCCCCAACACATGCCCTCCACTCCCTAGTTCGAAGCGTAGGTTCGGGCATAGGGAGTACAAATCCAAATGGCGCATCCCGGATGGGACGTCTTGGTTCAGACAGCTCGTGCAATGATGCCCTAATTAATGCGATAGGGTCATACTACCTTCGGGGCTAAGGCTTCTCCGGGAGTGACGGTTGGGATTACGCCACGCCGCGAATCCCGATCGATCGGGCGTTTGTCGAGGTGATTCCGGATGCCTCGGATGAGACGGCCCGCCTCCTCATGGCGGCTTCCTTGGCGGGGAAGCAAAGCGATAGCTGCATTGTATATATATGCACGCATGCTTGTGGCGTTCTCTCGTCTTACTTTCAGAAGAGTTTTGGCCTTTCATCCTCTTCGACGCTCACTGTTTTCGCTTGGTATTTCTCTCAACCGAGATGGCGATGAGCCCCGACGACGTGGTCTCAGAAATCGTTGCCGAGGATTTGGGGAGGATTCACCAGTGGTATGGCATGCCCTTGGATGTCGTTCTGCGGGCGCCGGAACCCGGAGATAGAGTTACTCGGGATTTAGAGTCCGGGGTTTTTGTCTATGAAGATAGTTTGAAGGCGGGTCTCCGTTTTCCTCTCCACCCCTTGGTGAAGGAAATCATGACCCACTATAGTATCTGCCCGTCAATGGTGGCTCCAAACAGCTGGCGGAGCATCATTGGATTCATCTCGATGTGCCACCAGATTCAAATCGTCGCTACTCTCCCCCTTTTCTGCACCTGCTATCACTTGATTCCTGAGAGGAAATCAGAGTGTCCCTACATCGGACCCCGGAGATCCTTCAACGTCATTACGGATAAGCCATCTTCCATCAAGGGGTGGAAGAGTCGGTTCGTTATCACGGAGGGGAACATTGGTTCCGGCTTTCCTCGGAGATGGGGGGATTTCGTGAGGGATGCGGAGACGCATCTGGTTTTGTCGCGCAGGAGGAGAGGGACTTGGACGTCCTTCGTAATGGACAGGTGTTTTCGGCCAATGACTTGCTATCGGAGGGGGCCCTCTTCGCAGCCGGGCTCAGCCCTCTGGACCCGCAAGGTGAGTCCCTTTCTTGCTGTGTGTTTTTCTCGATTAATGTGTTTGGACCTGAGTATGTGTGTTCCGTTC
>UESW01004114.1:672855-709795 GCA_900491605.1 Calamus simplicifolius | reverse complement strand
GGACAATTTTGAAAAGACAAGTCTATAAAAGGGGAGCGTTCTTGGCCCGAGCTGCCTTCACTGCTTTCGTCTTCTTCCCCATTTCGATTTTGCTCGAGCCTGTTCATCTTCCATCTCCCGAGCTCTTCGCCTCTGATTCTCCGTCCTCAAATCCTTCAGGTCAGTTCTGCTTCTATGGTGTCTTCGTCCCTTTCATGCTCGATTTCTAATTCCGAGGGTTATTCCCCCGATCTTCCTCAACCCTCGTCTTCTCCGTTGCCTAGTTGGTCCACCTCTATGGAGGGGGCTTCATTAGGGCAGCGGCGAGCCGTCGGGCAACCTACTGGAAATCGTTCGGCTGTCGGACAGGCTCGTGTTCAGCACCGTCCGGCCGCTGCCGGCCCATCTTTCTTTGCGAGGCAGTCCCCTGAGCGGACTGCCTCTATCATGACCTTCCAGGAGATTATCAATCTCAGGGCTCAATATCAAATCCCTACCAATCTTCGTCTCTATAGGCCCCTTCCTGAGGATAGAGTAACCTCCTCCTACTCTGGTCGGATCGCTCTTTATGAATCCTACTTTAAGGCTGGCCTTCGTATTCCTATCCATCCCTTCATACTCAACATATTAGATAGATATTCAGTAGCTCTGGCACAGTTGGTCCCAAACTCTATTCGTACTCTTGTCGGCTTCTTAGTATTATGTCACATCCATGGGATAGAGGCTACTATTTCTCTCTTCCGTAGCTTCTACACCCTTAGGAAACAATCAGGGTGGTGGTCCTTCGCCGACCCACTAGATAACTTAGACTGTACCTTCCTTCTTCCATCAAAGGTTGGAAAGATAGGTTTTTCTTCACCCAAATTGAGGAAGTAAAGACCGAGTGGGGAATCCCCGACACCAAGGCCAACAAGGACCCCACAATCTTTCCGAGAGATCAAGAGGCGTTCGGGCAGTTGATTATTGCCGACGTCCTTCGATGCAACCAGCTGCTAGCCAAGGAGAATCTTCAGCTAGCATGCCTTATTCCTAGTGGTGGTGAGCAGCAATTTCCATTCTCTCTCTTTTCCTTTGTCCTTCCTCTTTTTATTTTATAAGTTCTTTGACCTGCAGGCATGGCGCCCTCGCTCCAGACAATAAGAAAGGCTGTCACCAGGAGGAGAAAAGCACAGGTAGATGGGGCCCTACCGAGAAGAGGGCCAAAATTAAGGTCGTTCGAAAGGCCGAGGCTGGAGAGGCCTCAAGGAATGAAGTGGTGAAGGAACGACCTCGTTCGCCTTCACCAGTACCGCCTCCGTCTCCCATCGATTTAACAAACACTCCTTCGGAATGGACTGAAGCACCGTCTACACCGCCCACGACTCCCGAGGTGGAGCCAATTGACCCGACAACAAGGCCGGTTCCAGAGGCCGTCCCATTTTTTGAAGGGGCGATGGCCAAGACAACTTCACAGGCTGAGGCACTGGTGGAAGCACCACCGGTAGCTGTCCCCGCGTTAGCGCCTGAGGCGCCAGAGGAAGTATAGCCGGCAGCTGACCCCGCACCAGCGGCTGCCGAGTCTGTGGAGGAAGACGAGATCGACGCTTCCTTCCAATCCATTTTGTCTCGCTATAGCCGCTGGGCCGAGCGGACGATGGCTCAGGCCTCCGTGCCTGAGCTCCAGAGGTTCCTCCAGAACTAGTGGACTTCTACATTCTTCCGCGAGGCATCTGTAGCGCACCTTTGGGTAAGTATCCTTCCATTGCTAACCTCTAAGGCCTCAGTTTCTTCATCTAACCTGAATAATTTTTAAACAGGCGCTAAACTCTCTGACCGCCATGAAGGGCCTTCTGTCCCAGGCCGAAGCCACTCTCGATCGGTCAAGGGAGGACACTAACCAGGCCCGGGCTAGGGCAGAAGAGGTCGAGGCCGCTCTGCAGATTGCCCAAGCAGAAGTGGCCCGGGCACAAAGGGCCGAAGCCGAGGCCGAAGCTACCTGATTTAGAAACTTGGCGTAGGCTGAGAAGGCAGAGGAGGCACTAGAAGTAGCTCAACGCCAACAGCCAATGAGCTCGATAACGCTCAGGTGGCAGAGGAAAAGCAGAAGGTGGATGAAGAAAAACAAAAAGCTGCCGAAGCGGAAGCGCACCTGCTGATGCACCGACTGCACTCTACCACCATATAAATAAGAGTGGCCAAGGAGCGGGCCGAAAATGCCGAGGAAATCGCCCGCCAAGCTGATGCTGAAATAGCTAATCTAAAAGCAGTGACGACCGAAGCTGAGAAGAAGGCCGCCGAGGCCGAGAAGAGAGCTGCAGAGGCCAAGAAGAAGGCCACCGAGGCCGTGGAGAGTTTTAGGAAGTCCGATGCTTTTGACAAGGAGTTGGCCGAGACAATGGCACTCGCATATGAGAGTGGCTTCCAAGATTGCAAGGAGAAAATACGAAGACTCTACGGCCTCGAGGGAATTGAAGAGCTGGAGCCAGATGAATTTCCTGAGGACGATGGCCCAGCTCCCGCTGAACCTTAAATTTTTCTTTTTACTTTATTGTATACGGTCTGACTTGAGTCAGCAATTTTGTAAACTCATTTGCTATTAATGAAGAAGCTTTTGATCCATGGTGCTTATTTGACTTGCACCGTAGTTAAGTTTTCCAGCGAATAGGTCGATGCGAACCGATTTTGAAGATTAGCCAAGGCCAAAGCCGCAAACAAGTATAACTAATGTCTTGGGTTTACCGAGTACCAATGACTTGAAAGTAGAAGACCCGATCATACATCGTAGGACGATGCAAGAGCCGGTGGTGCTAAGGGAGTAGAAACTCCGACACAACATTGGTTTAAGGATAGACACCGGGCTACAAAGCATCTGTATTTTGCTAGAGAGCTGATATGGGGTCGGATTTGGGTACCAACGCGGAGTTGAACCTGTGTGCCGACGTGGAGCTGAACGAGTGTGCCGACGCGGAGTCGAATGAGTGTGCCGACGCGGAGTCGAACCTGTGTGCCGACACGGAGTCAGGCCTCAGGTGCCGATGCGGAGTCGAGATTGAGGTGCCGACGCGGAGTCGGGCTTTAGGTGCTGACGCGGAGTCGGGCTTGAGGTGCCGATGTGGAGTCGGGCTTCAGGTGAAGTGAGATTGCTCAGACATTTCCGTTAGTAAGAAAATGAATAGTATTCTAGCATACATGCTTAAATTAAAGACATTAGCAAACTACTGATAGTACCGACATAGGTTGTCCGCGTTCCAAGTATGAGGGAGAGGCTTCCCATCTAGCCTCCGATCCGGTATGCTCCGCAATGAAGTATATCGATGACCCGGTATGGTCCTTCCCAGTTGGGAGACAGTTTTCCCCATTCCGTAGGTTTAGAGACTTTGGCTCGTCTGAGGACCAGGTTGCCAGGGAGGAAAGTTCTGGGATGAACTTGAGCATTGTAATATTTTGCGACTCGCTGTCGGTAGGCGGCCATTCTGAGTCGCGCTTGATCACGGAGTTGTCGACAAGGTCAAGGCTGGCTCCCAACTGATTGGGATTGTTCTCCTCATTATACGATTGCGTTCAGGGGCTGGGGATGCCAATCTCCACTAGAATGACTGCTTCAGATCTGAACACGAGGCTGAAGGGAGTTTTTTCAGTGGGGGTTCGGGGCGTCATGTGGTACGCCCACAGTACGTTCGGGAGTTTCTCTACCCACCTTCCTTTGAAGTCATCCAGACGTGTCCTAAGCCCTTGAAGGATTGTTCGATTTGTTACTTCTGCCGCTCTGTTTGTCTGGGGATGACCAACAGAGGTGAACCTTTGATATATTCCCAGCTCGACGCAAAACTCTTTGAAAGGAGCATTATCGAACTGGCGCCCGTTGTCGGTAACAAGTGTGTGGGATAGTCTGAACCGATAAATAACAGACTTCCAAAAGAAGTTCCTCACCTTAGCTTCGATAATCTTGGCCAGTGCTTCGGCCTCCACCCACTTGGTGAAGTGGTCGATGGCGACGAGTAGGAACTTCCGCTGACCAGAAGCCAGAGGGAATGGTCCTAGAATATCCATTCCTCATTGGGTGAATGGCCATGGAGCCGACATGGGGCTCAGTTGGGAGGTCGGCAGCCGCTGGATGTTAGCATACCGCTAACAGCTATCGCATTTCTGAACCAGCTCGACTGCGTCCTCCCACATGGTGGGCCAGTAGTAGCCTTGGCGTAGGGCCTTGTGTGACAGCGCTCTGCCCCCCAAGTGGTTTCCGCAAATACCTTCATGGATTTCACGGAGGATGTAGTCGGCGTCTGCGAGACCAACGCACCTGAGGAGGGATGAGAGAAAGACCTTTGGTACAGTTGTCCGTTGAACATAAGGAACTTGTGCACTCGCTGCTTGAATGGCTTGACTTCAGCTGGGTTGGTTGAGAGGGTACCAGTGGTAAAGTATTGGATGTAAACGTCCATCCAGGAAGGCTCTTGGTGGATTGGCATGGATTCTTCGGCTTCATCGATGCTTGGGGTTTTCAGATGCTCTACGTAGGTTCTTCCCAAGGTTTTGCCGGCCAAAGTGGCTAACCGGGATAGAGTGTCGGCTTTGGCATTCTCCCTCCGAGGAATGTAGCTGACGCTGAAGTGGGCAAAGGGAGAAGTTTGTGACTGCACCATTCTTAAGTAACAGGACATAGTAGGATCCCGGCTTCATACTTCTGCCCAGATGCACTCGACCAAGAAATCTGCTAAGACTTGAGACTTCATAGTTGACCTGGGTCAGAACGATAGGTCGAACTCTGCTAGTTTGAGCGCCCACTTTGCCAACCGGCCAGAAGTATCAGGACGAGAAAGATCGCCTTAAGCAGTTGGTCGATGACCACCATGATTGAGTGAGCTTGAAAGTAGGGCCTGAGGCGCTGGGCGGAGACGATCAATGCGAAAATGATCTTCTCGGCTCTCAGTATCTGGTCTCTGCATCATGGAGCACTTTGCTGGTGTAGTACACAGGCTTTTGTGCCCCATCGGTGTCCATGCGAACAAGCACGGAGCTGACTGCTTCAGGAGAGGCTGCGAGGTAGAGAAAGAGCTCTTCCTCCCCCTTGGTTTAGACAACAGTGGCGGGGTGGATAAAAATTCTTTTAATCCCTCGAAAGCATCCTGGCACTCCTTCGTCCATGCAAATCCATTGACTTTGCGTAGTGCCCTAAAGAATGGCATGCATCTTTCTGCAGACTTTGATAAAAAATGGCTCAAGGCCACCACCCTTCCAGTCAGACGCTGCACTTCTTTCTTGTTGGCCGGAGACCTCATGTCTAGGATGGCTCGGATCTTATCAGGGTTCGCCTCAATCCCATGCTTTGTCACCATGAAACCCAAGAACTTGCCCTCTGTTACCCCAAGGTGCACTTGCGGAGGTTCAACCTCATCTGATAGCGACGAAGGTTGCCGAAGGTCTCCGCTAGGTCAGCGATGTGGTCGGTGTGCGGACACTTTTAGTCAGCATGTCGTCCATGTACACCTCCATATTATGTCCGATCTGGTCTTCAAATATCTTATTCATTAACCTCAAGTAAGTGGCTCTCGCGTTCTTTAGTCCAAACGACATCACCTTACAACAGTATATCCCCTTCTTGGTCATGAACGAAGTAGCTTCCTTATCCGCGGGGTCCATCTTAATCTGATTATATCCGGAAAAGGTGTCCATGAAGCTAAGGGTCTCGTGACCCGAGGTAGCGTCCACGAGCTGATCGATCCGAGGCAAGGGGAAGCTGTCCTTGGGATATGCCTTGTTGAGGTCGGTGAAGTCTACGCACATCCTCAAGCTCTCGTTGGCCTTGCGGACCATCATGACGTTGGCCAACCAGTCGGGGTAGTGGACTTCCCGAACGTGGCCGGCAGCCTTCAGCTTGCGGATCTCTTCGTCAATAGCTTTCTGTCGGTTTGGAGCGAAACTTCTTTTCTTCTGCCGGACTGGCTAACACCCTAGCTTAATGTTGAGCCAGTGGGTGATTACATCTCAGGGATGTCGGGCATATCAGATGATAACCATGCGAAGACATCAGAGTTGGCACGCAGATCGTGCGCCTCCTTCGAAAGCAGTGCCCCGACCTGGATGGTTCTTGTCGGGTCTTCCCCCAAGGGGAAGGTCAGCAGGTGTTTGGCTGGCTCCCCCCTCCTTTTCAGTCCCGGGGGTCGGGCGGTTTGGGCTTTGTTGCCGACACCATCTATTGTGGACTGGGGGCTAAGTGGTAATAGAGCTGTAAGGGGCTCCATTCCCCCCTCATCTCCCCGACTCCTTCGTGGGTAGGGAACTTTACAAGTAATCTCTTGGTAGAGATAACAGCATCCAGCAGGTTCAAACCGGGTCTCCCCAAGATAGCATTGTAAGCTAGTGGGACCCGTACCACTAGGAAATTCATAAGAACCGTGCTCTGACGTGGCGGAGTCCTAGCCGTGATAAGGAGGGTGACTTCCCCCTCAACCCTGACGAAGTCTCCAGTGAAACCCATCAAGGGAGTAGTGACGGGTCGAAGAGAGCTTCTAGGCAAGTTCATTCTAACAAAAGCATCGTAACTCAATACATCTACCGAACTTCACTGTCAACCAGAATTCGTTTTACAGGATATTTTGCGATCGTCATAGATACGACGATGCTATCATCATACTCATTTACTACCCCATCTAGATCCCTTCTAGAGAAGGGAATTACATAATCTTCTCTCCTCTCTGTCTTTTAGAATTACTACCTGCCCCCATGAGATCATGGCTACCGTCTTCTCCGTTGGGGCATTATCCACTCCAGCCTGAGGTGCGGGGGGTGCCGACGGGCCCGGGGCAGCAGGGTTCCCTCTTCGAACGAACTTGCCTAGATGGCCTTGCTGAACGAGCTCCTCGATCGCCTTCTTCAACAGGCAACAGTCTTCGGTGTCGTGACCATAGTCTCTGTGGTACCGGTAGTAGAGTTCTTGCTGCAAGGAACCCTGATCTCATGGGGGGGTTGACGCTGAAGGTAGGGCTCACCTCGATCTCTAGCAGAATGTGGGATATCGGAGCGAGGAGAGGAGTAAACTGTTCTTTTGGAGCCAACACTTGGGGCCGGTTATCTGCACGATGAGGTGGCTCAGGTTTTCTAGAACGTGCCCCAGTGGGCTCCAAAGATGCTGGTTTCTTACCGGACCCTTTGTCAACCTCCCTTTAGAGGAGTCTGCTTCATCGGCGCGAATGTACTTCTACGCCTAGCTCAATAGTTCGGCATAAGAGTGAGGAGGTTTTTTGTCCAAGGAATAGACAAACCTGGAAGGACGGAGTCCCCGCTTCAAAGCCAATGTGGCTACGGAGTCCTCCAGGTTGTATACCTCCAACGCAGCTTCCTTGAACTGAGCCACAAAGTCCTTCAGGGTTTCACTGCTCTTCTGCTGGACAGCAAACAGACTGTCGGCCATCCTGGAAATCTTCCGGCATGCATCAAAGTGGGCCAGGAAAGATCGCTCGAGTTGCTGAAAAGAGTTGATACTGCATGGTGGTAAGTGGGAGTACCACGTACGAGCCGCCTTTTGGAGCATGGCCAGGAAGGCAACACAGAGAAGAGAATCCGTCACCCCCTGGACTTGCATGAAGACCTTATAGCTCTCCAGATGATCCAGAGGGTCCGTCGTGCCGTCGTACGGGTCCAATTGGGGTAGACGGAATCGGGGTGGGACTGGTTCTTCCATGATACGATGAGAAAGCGGGGGGCGGCGATCGAATCCGTCCCTTGGGGGTTGGTGATCCTGTGGCTAAGCTCGTCCAACCGTTGATGGTACTCCTCTAGCCGTCGTGCGGCCCGACGAGCAGTCTTCCTATTAGCGCCTCCCTCTGAGGACCTGGAAGATGAAGAGGGGGAAGACTGCCGGCGCAAGGGATGTACGTGCCTCATTTCCTTCTCACCACGCCGTCTGCGGAAGAGGTCGAAGTGGTGGGAAGGAGACCGTCGTCGCTTAGAGGGCTCCCTGTGATGAGGCTTTGGGGACGAATGGTGGGAGGCCTCCGAAGGGGTCCTGCCATGAGGACGACTAGCTCCATGACCCTCCTCATGAGGCGGAGAGGGCTGAGGTGGCAAAGGCATGGCAGCGAAGCAATGCTCCTGCAGTTTCCGCACCACCGTCATCAGATCTTGTACTTGATGAGTCAGGGCATCGAGCCGATCGGACTGGCTAGCCTGTGGTGGTGCAGGAGGCGGAACATAGAGGTTGGCCTCTGATTGCTCAACCCGCTGGAGACGTTCCATGGCCTGGCTGGTGGAAGCCTCCTGCGCACGCGTAACCACCATCTTCTTCCTGGCAGAAGTTGTGGGGTTGCAGAGAGAATGTTCGTCTGCTGCTGCCCTCCTACCTGGCGCAATCTGTTGCTGCCAAATCACTCCTAGGATGCGTCGGGTGGGAGATGAGCTTCTTGTGCCTTCAGAGGAATGATCGGATCGCCTCTTCAGCCGGAAACCTACATGAAAAGTCCCGAGCCAGTGGTTCAGGCGGGGACCCTCTGATGCTTAAGTCAGCAATCTGGAGAACAGAGATTTTTTTATGAGAGTAGAGATCAGCCCCCCGCATTGTAAGCTAGGGTTCCTTTTTATACCTATCTAGGGGGTCTCTTTTACCCCTTGTAGTTAGAACCGTCGAGTCCTCCCTTTTGTTAGGATAAGCTTTGTGAACGGGCGGGTGCACCGTTGCTGAGTGGGCGACGTAAATATCGGCAACTGTATGGTGTGTTGGTAACTGCCCGTGATTCTGGCCATAACAGGCGGGCAAGCCATGCTGTAGTTTGTGTTTTAAGTCATTGCACCCGATGTTCGGAGTTGATTCTACGAGAGTAGAGAACGTGCCAAGATCAAGGCCAAGGCGGGGCCTGAGGCCGAGGCTGAGGCGGGACCCGAGGTCGAGGTCGAGGTTGAAGCGGGCTTAAACTTGTAAGACCGAGGCCGAAGCGGGGCCGACGCCGGGGCGAGGTCCGAGGCCGAGCCGAATCCAAGGCCGAACCGTGGCCGGAGCCGAGGCCGAGCCAAATCCGAGGCCGAGGTGAGGCCGGAGCCGAGGCCGAGCTGAATCCGAGGCCGAAGCCGAGGCCGAGCCGAATCTGAGGCCGAACCGTGACCGGAGCCGAGGCCGAGCCGAATCCGAGGCCGACGCCAGGGCGAGGTCCGAGGCCGAACTGAGGCCGAGCCGAATCCAAAGCCTAACCGTGGTCGAAGCTGAGGCTGAGCCGAATCCAAGGCCGAACCATGGCCGAAGCTGAGGCCGAAGCTGATCGAAATCATTTTGTTCAAAAATCGTGCGGGCGTTATCGTACCGTCTGATTGTGTGATTAGCCACATCATATGCACTAATTAATTATTTATGCAATACGTAAAAAAATAAAATTATTTTTAATTATGTATAGCTATACACACGTATAATTGATCATTATGTATGATGCATACGATCTGAATCATACGCAGTGCATAAAGATCTTTCTGAGGCTGAATATAGCTCCGGGCCTTGGGTAAGTACAAGCACAGCTTAGATCGATGTTAAGCGTAGGCCATCTCTGGCCCAAGTTTGGACCATTATTTGCTGCAATCTTGTTTAAGCTCCACGTAATAACAAAGGAGTGATGATAAGGAACCTCGGACGCCGACCAACGGCTTCTTCCCCTCGGAGCCAGCGAGGGGTCACGAAGTTTCTTTCACGTGACACTCACGTCACAGTCACCTGACCATGCTCCGTCCCCTTTTACCAAAATACCCCTCACGGAGAATTTTTCCTAACTGCGTGGGGCCGGCTTCGATTCCACGCTGCCGCCACGTGTCTTCGACTCTCCCGTTTCCCGCGGACCCCACGTCGGACATGCATGCATGGATGCCCATAATGGGCGATGATGATGATGATGGCGATGATGGCGATGCATTGTGCGACGAATGGATGTAGCGCGATAAAGTCTTCGAGATCCGGAGATCCGGAGATCCGAATCCGAAATAGAACTCGTCTCCAGATGCTTCTCGACGGGTTTCTTCTTACCCCTCGATCTCCCCCTCTCCCAGCCATTTATATCTCACCACTCGGCTGTTTCTCCTCTCCAAATCTTTACGGAGAGAGAGGGGCTGCGATATGGCTGAGGTGGGATTGGCTTCTCTTTGTTAGCTCTGATATATTTCTCGAGTAATAGAGGATGGCTTTGTTTTGTTGATGATTTTTTTGTCGTTTGGTGATGTTTTTGGTTTCAGAAGGAAGAGAAAGAGAAGGGAGAGGAGAAGCAGAAGAAGGGAGATGGGGAGAAGAAGGGAGGAGATGGGGAGAAGAAGAAGGAAGGAGGCGACGGCGGCGGAGGAGGAGGAGGAGGAGGAAAGAAAGAGGAGGGTCCGGCGGCGGTGGTGCTGAAGTTGGATTTGCATTGCGAGGGCTGCGTCAGGAAAATCAAGCACTCGGTCAAAGGAATGGAAGGTCAAATCCTTCTCTTTCTCTCTATCTTACTTAGATTTTTCCGGATATCTTGGTTCGGATTCCATGATCTACTTACAAAGAGACGGCGGATAAAAAGGCTCTGGGATCTGGGGATCCGTTGGTTCCGGCGCACGTTAGCACGAGCTTTATCTTTTTTTTTTTTTTTACTCCAATTATTACTCGATTTTTTTAGGCTGGAAATACTTAATTATGAAATCTAATTAACTGCTGGCCTCTCGCGCACGTTAGCGTGCTACTCTCGAGGGCGATTTATATTTTGGGAATTCCGGGCGTTTGGTGGCAGGAGTCGAAGGCGTGAAGGCGGACATCGCGAGCAACAAGTTGACGGTGCTGGGAAAAGCGGACCCCTGGAAGCTCAAAGAGCAGGTGGAGGCCAAAACACGCAAGAAGGTTGACATCATCTCCCCGGCCAACCCTCCCAAGAAGGACGCCGGCGGCGGCGACGCCAAGAAGCCCGCCGCCGGCGATGCCAAGAAACCCGACGTCGACAAACCCAAGCCGGTAGGTGATCATTTTTGTTCAGTCATTACTATTATCATTATATTTTACTCCATAATAACACCAATTTTTTTTTCTATTTTTGGAAATCAATAGCCTGCGGTCTCCACTGTGGTGCTGAAGATTCGCCTCCACTGCGAGGGCTGCATCCAGAGAATCCGGAGGCATATTCTTAAAATCAAGGGTAATTGACGGCATTTACTTCTCTGATATTGAATTAAATCCCCTTTTTTTTTTTCCCCTTTAGAAAATAAATCAGACGGCGTTGATAGCAATAGGTTTGGCCGTTCGGCCTTTTCTTTCGACCATCAGATGCGTACGATTCCGCATCTGACAGCGGAGAATCGTCTTAGAGCTTGCGGACTTAACACCTGGAACGAGACTAATGCTTTTTCTCGCTATATATTACATTCATGTCCAGGGGTGGAGCACGTTAGCTTCGAGGCGCTGAAGGATCTTGTGACCGTCAAGGGCACGATGGACGCGAAGAGCCTCCCGGAGATCCTGAAAGACAAGCTCAAGAGAAGCGTGGAGCTCGTCCAGCCAAAGGGCGGCGGCGGCGGCGGCGAGAAGAAGGAGAAGGACGGCGACGGCGGCGGAGGCGAGAAGAAGGAGAAGGGCGGCGACGGCGATAAGAAGGAGAAGGGCGGCGACGGCGGCGGGGGGAAGAAGGACGACGGCGGTGAGAAGAAGGACGGCGGAGAGAAGGCCGCGGCCCCCGCGGCGGAGGTGAATAAGATGGACTACTACTACGTCCCGTACGGTTACCGCATGGAAATGGCGCCCGCACCGCAGCTCTTCAGCGACGAGAACCCCAACGCCTGCTCCATAATGTGATGCTCCGCGGCGCATCTCACCGCTTCGCGGTGTTAATTAGTACTCGTAGTTGTAATCGAGGGGGGGGGGGGGCAAAAAAAAAAAATGTCAATAACCATAGAAAAATAGGATAAAAACGATATATAGGAGGAGAGACGTGATGTGGCTTTTTGTTAATGGGTTTAATTCGATTTTGTTTGTATATTAAATCTCTTTAATTAAGTCGTTTATGATATCAATCATCGGTCGTTGGTGTGCCACGTGTCTTGATAACCATCCTCGTCTTTTCTTTTGTTTTTGTGGGGGCCGGCGAAAGCGACGGCAATATTTTTGTATTAATTTTGGATGAGAAAGTAGACGAGAATGAATGGCCGCTGCCAAAGGAGACGTCAAGTGAGCAATAAAAAAAAATACGATTTTGATTATTCAAATAATATTTTTTTGCGTCGGTTGGAGGTGGCTAAGTCTTTTAAGCATAGTACGTTAGGTGCACATAATTTAATTTTATTATTATTTAATAAGTTACAAAAGATCTTCAGGCTCAGAGAATTTTTATTGAGGATAATTTTTTATCAATTATTTTTTGACCGTAGAAAAAGAATTATCATTCTGGTTCTATTAATTCGATGCTGATGGACATTCGTTCTATTCTTTCTAAGATCGATTGTATCCGAATTTATCACATTTATCGCGAAGTCAATTCTACGATGGACTGGATAGCGTCCTTCGTGGCCCAGCATGCTGAATCGTGATTTTGAAAGTGGAGCGATCCCTGTTCTTCTATTTTATTCGGATCTTTTATCTGTTTTGTATAAAAAAAAAAAAGTTACGAAGGAAATTTTTTTATAGAAAAAATAGTTGAATTGATTCCTTGTGTGGTTTGGATTAGGAGAAGCCTAGAAGATTTTGACGTGAAAACCAGAGCGCCGGAAACGGTTGCTGTGGACCTTCATTAATATTATATGTTGTGACTATAAATTGGGACTATTCTATTACACATTATTTACAACGATCTTAATATTATATTGTGAGCTATCTCGGTTTATAATACCCACTAAATTACACCAAACCTTAATTTTGATTTTTAAGTTTTTCTCTTTTTTTTTTGCTCTTGGTTTAAATAAAGTAATTACTTATAATAATATTTTGCCATCAAAGTAGCAATCAATGAAATAAAGGGAAGAGTTCACAATATATTTCTTCTAGAATTGAGGAGATGGCATGCTGCAGGGCAAAGCTCACGTCCTATAGAGGTATAGGAGAAAGTTAGAAAGAAAAGTATCTGAATTTATTAAATTAAATAAATAAATTATATTATAAGTTTGTTATTTTAAGCAAGTTATAGCATTTTATAATCAATTGTTTTTATTAAAATTTATTTTTTTTCTTGGTTGGAAAATGAAAGAGAGAGAAATATACTTTATTTTATCACTTGATATTTCTCAAAATCTTACTATTCAATAATTAAAAATATTGATAAATATATATTTCCTTAATATAATATTTAATATAATTTTTAGAAAAACTAGGTGATTTATGATTATGTTTTATTTATATTGCAATTAAGAGTAATATAGGTTGTATATGTATGTGACATTTATTATATATTTCAAAATAACTTAGCCTAACCAATTGACCTATGATTACAACAATGACCTACCGACCTAACCTTTTGGTTAGGTCAATCTCCAATCTAAATTTAGTAGGTATGATAATGTGATAATAATATTAAATAGATCTTGTTTCATTGAATTTTCATACAAGTCCATAATGATAAGTTACTTATAGGTCTCATATTAGTTCTTAATTCATTTTAGAATAAATAAATCCTATCCAAACATTTCCTTTAATCTTAAATTAAATTATACTGAGATAAATCTACTTTTATCCCTTTTAATTGTATGCCATTTTATTAGGTTTAATAAATTATACTGAAAAGAGGTTGGATCTAAGCCATTGGTTTAACCACTAATCAATCGGACAACATTTAAATTAAAATATAAAATTTTTAAAAAAGTATAAAATTTTTAAATTATCCTACTTTTTAATTGCAATATAAGTATAAAACAATGATAAATCATATAATTTCTATAAATTTTTAAAAATATATTAAAAAATATGATATTGTTTTAATGTTTTAAATAGTGAAATATTGAAAATATCCACATAATAAAGTAAATTTCTTGTTTCTCATGTTCAATAAAGAAAAAACGTTTGATATTGAAATATTACGATCTAATACAAACAAGTTCATTCAATAAAAAATACATCATAAAATATGTAAATAATAGTTATTAGTGAAATGTTGTCTTGCTGGCTGAGTGAGAAGTGTCGTATTAGCTTCATAAAGTATTAGAAGTTTGGTTCTATTTTACTGTCTCATTTTTAATGATTATTTTTTATATGGTTTTAATTAGGCATGTAGGATGTTTGCAGAAGGACATGGCCTCCATGACATCAAGCTGGAAGTGGAGAGGGTGAAAAGCGAATGCATCTTTAGTGAAAGGAAAGGAGGTGACGTGCTGGCTGCCGAAGGTTTTGGTACTTTAATTTTTTTTATCCCTATGTTCGAATTTTATGGGGCTTGAGCGGGTATTTCTTATGCTGCTCGGATTTTTCATGACAGAAGGCTTTTGATTGAGGTAATTACACGTCGGTCATTCATGCTACAGAAGGAGAATTGTCCTTCTGGCCCTGTAAATCCGATTCTTACAGATATTTGGACTATCCTTCGAGGGTTGATTATGCCCAGATCCGTCATATTTATCATGAAGCTAATTCGGCAGCGGACTGGGTGGCTACTTCATTGGCGCAGCATACTGGACCGTGGATATGGAAGCCGGGCGATCCCTATCCTTCTTTATTTCTTTAAATTATGTACTCTGATCTTTCTGGGCTGATTCACACGAGACTTATGTGACCGCCCGATTGTAAAAAAAAAAAAAAAAAAAAAGGTGACATAACATCCCTCATTAGATCAAAAATGTTTTTTTTAATTGAAAAAAAAATCGGTAGAAAGAGATAGAAACTATAACTATAGATACGTGTTGAGATGTTTAATATTAACAACAATTATAAGATCTTGATTTTCTTTTCTAAAATATGAAAAATTATTTTTTATTCTTTAATAAAGCAAAGATGAAGAATAAATAATTTTCAATAACCTTTTTTTTTTTTTTTTGGTAGAAATATATGGTTGTCTTGAAGAAAAAACATATATAGGGTGAAGAATTTTACATACAGCAAAACAATCCCGGTATCTTCTCAATATATATAAATGGTGAAGCCTAATTAAATTGGTTTGAGTTAGTGTCAAACTTAATTATGAATATGGGTTTCAATTAAGTTTTAAGATTAGGATTGGAAAGTGAAGGTTATATAATGCTTCTGAATTTTATTACACTCTTTGCTTGACTAGGCTAAGATATGCATGATTGCAATAACACGTGAAATTTCTATTGTTAAAACACTAACCACTTAAACCCCCATTTATTTTGTCCTTGAGCCATTGTTGTGCTGAAAGGCTATTAAGTATTAATGCCCTCTTGCATTGACTTTTGTTAATAGGAAAAAAAAAAAAAAGAGACGCACTTTGGATGCTGAGTTAACAAATTTTTTGATAAACACCAGTCGATATGGGATTAATATTGCTGGTTCACCGTTCAACCTCGCGTCTTTACGGCGGTTTTCATTTCGGACAAGCAAATCGAATGGTCTGAGTATTTTGCAAATTGGGCAGCACCACGTAACCATCAAACGAGCTGGGGAGCAGACTTTCCAACCAAACTTAAGAATTTTAGCGATGCTTCGTGAACGATCCGACCTACGGTATTATGTCTTGAGGGTTTTCATATTTAGAATTTATTAAAATTAATTTTGATCAGAATATTTTAAAAAATTATTGATTCAACATTTATTATTGATAGATATATTGGCAATGAGCTTCTCTGTTTGAGCTTTATGCAATTTGGGTAGATATTTTTTTTGCCACTTGGATTCTTCATGCGGAGACTTTTTTACTGTAATCCGATGACTTCGATAGGACAATTGTCATCATGCTCTAATCAATCATTTGCTCCATGACATCTGGTTTATCCTTTGGGATGTTTATAGAGTCCAAATACGTCATATCTACAAAGTCAACTCTATGACTGACTAGATGACGGCCTCTTTAACCTATAATTCTAGATTTTAAATTTGAAAGCAGAAAGATTTTTGCCATATCGTACTTAAATTTTATTCTCTGATCTATTGAGGTTGACTTACACTAAATTAGTGTAGTCATCTGTCTATGTCAAAAAAAAAAAAAAAAAAAAAACAACCTACGTATGCACAGAAAGTTATATTTTGAGACAATAAATTTTTATATATTATCAATATATATATATACATAATGCTTTCATATGCATGAATAGTATCATAAACAAAATAAAATTTAAAAATAAAAAAATTTAAAAAAAAGTAGAAAACATTGAATGATAGGATTAAATGGATGGAATTAAAACCGTGATGCCAAAAAAAATTATAAAATAGTACTCTAGTTAAACGTAAAAAAAAAAAAAAAAAAAGAAACTTTAAGTGTAGTTTGCTGATATTTGCGTTACGGTTGCATTTCTATCTTTTTATTATTTTTTATCAATAATCATGGCATGCATGAAACTTGAGTGAAGATCGATATAATTAATAAATAAAAAAAAAAGACAACGATAGAAAGAAGTCAAGAACTACAGTGTAAGCATTCAGCGCACTGCATCTGAGCTCTCTCCTCTCTCTTAAAAAAAAAAAACCGATTGCGGAGTGATGTGAAATTTCTGACTAAACGCTGCAGTGGGGTCCCTGAGGCCCTTGTGTGCATCCTTTTCTAAATTAAAAGTATTACCTTTTATTTTCTTCTTTTTCTTTTTCTTTTGAACTTTTTTTTGTTTCCTTTCCATGCCAAATGTTAAGTTTCAATCACTTTTTCTTTAGGCGTGCAATTATAAATTTTGTCCTTTATGTCGGACATGTACCACCCTTCCTATCTTCAAACAAATTTCTCCCAGCACCAACCCCCGCCCCACCCACCCTACGTTTAAAAAAAAAAAAAAAACAAATTTGTGCATCACTGTAAAATGATGACTCAGCCAAGATGGGAGATTCTTATAAAAATTTCATTAAAAAATTATAGCCGATGCTTAAGCTTTTTTAATACATTATGCTCTTGACTAGCAGCATGCATCACTCCAATTGAGATTGTTTTATTCTTTACATGATTGTTTCATGCCATATCAATATGTGCAATTATATTTTTTATAAAAAGAAAATAGCAGCAATCTTAGGGAAGTTAACACAACAATAGTTATTTAACCTAATAAACTAAGAAAAATGATTATTATGGTAAGAAAAAAAAGAGTAAAACTAATTAATGTGAAAAGAATATTTTTAACTCTTAACCTTGCTACCTTTGACAATTTTTTTTTAATCTTTTCCAGTACCATAATCCAAATTTTGCTTAAAGAATCACTCTCATTCATTATATCTTAACTTGGAATAAAGCTATAAACCAATATATTTAGTCTCGCATAGAATATTTTACTATTTTGCAAATAAACTTTTTTTTAAAAAAAAATGGGATGGTCAAAAAAATAAAGTGAATTGATTTTTATAACTCAAAAATTTCACATTTAGAACCTGTTGTTAAATCTCAAAATTTTGGACTTAATTAGTTATAAAAGGACATGTCTTTCTTTCTCATATATATATATATATATATATATATATATATATATATATATATATATATATATATATATATATATATATGACGAACAAATGAAATTTAAATATTAATGAAACTGCCTAGGCTTTAAATCAACTCTTCATTTCAATATATAAAACTTGTTTATAGAAGGCCAAAGAATCTCTTAAATTTGAACCATTTGCTTCTAGAAAACAAATATAATTTTTAATATTTTTTAGGCATCCTTGTGCTCCTGCTAGAGATTTGGTAGTCCATTTCTATTCTCAGGCTTTAGGCCTTAGAGATGTTGCTTGGATATGGAGGTTGCATGTTCACCCAAGGATTCAGCTCTTCTTGTGGAAGATTAAATGGGATCGCTTACCTACCTGTTCTCTTCTGGCTGGTCGGGCCTTTCGATATTGCCTCTCTGTTCGATATATGGGATGCAGGATAAATCTATTGATCATGTTCTATTCTTATGTTCTCGTGCATCTCAGATATGACAGCTAATCCATTTTACCCCATGGTCGCTGGAGGATGGACCAATCCGGCTCTCCTTTCTGAATGCTATTTGATCGCTTTCTCATTATGGTTCTTATTCTCATGGTGTTTTATCTGCCTACGTGGCTTATCATATTTGGCTGACAAGGAATAAGATTATTTTTGCTGAGGAGATGGCCTCACCCCAGGCGATTATCCGCCGTGCTCTCTCTCATGCAAAGGAGTACACTCGTCGTTTTTGGTGTTCATACTGACGGACCTGGCCACTGGGACTCCCCTGCTACTTTGGCAGCGAACCGGACCATGGTTTTTATCTCTTGGTGTCCCCTCCGGATTATGTCAAAGTCACTTTGACGGCTCTGTCTCTGATCGTACTGCTAGATCTGGGTTTATCATCCGTGGGTCGAAGGGGCAGTTACTAGCAGCTAGCGGTCACAGCTCTATCGACATTTCGGTTCCTATGGCTGAGCTACAGGCTGCATGGTCTGGTATCATACATGGTTCGACATTTGGGCTATCACGACTGATATAGAGGGTGACTCACTCGCGATTTCAGATGGATTAGGCGGGATGTGGACTATTATTCTAGCCTAAATCCCCTGATTAGAGATATTTTAGTTACTCTGCAGTCTACTAGTGCTTTTTAGATTCAGTATATATATCGGGAAGCTAATGCTGTGGCTGATTATGTTGCTTCTTCTGTCGCCCGCAATCCTGGCCGATGGATTTGGCATTCCGGGATCCCTTGTCCTGTCATTATAGCAATTTTGTACTATGATGTTTCGGACTTGACTCGCGCCAGAGTGGTGTGATCGCCCGTCTGTAACAAAAAAAAAAAAAGATATTTTCTTACAAACATGAAATGACAATATAGCATCCTACCATACTTTTGATTATATTTTTTTGAAGTAAAGACAACATAATAAACCGACAAGTCTTATTGACTTGGTGAATCTTACGAAAAGAGATGCTAGATGCCTAGGTTGTCTATCGTTTAGACAAATAAGCATCATTTTGTCATTTTAATAAGTTACAGGTCATGCAAGAATCATATTAATTTTTTTTTTCATTTTTTTATAAGTTATGTATTTATATTATTAGTTAATTTTTCTCTTAAATTGCTTGTTAACTCACCTAAGTCATTCCTCCATCCAACTTATTGGAAATTCAAGCAAATTCGATCGTTATATTTCAATTCCTATCAATATAATGAATGATGTAGAGTCTTTGTCTTAGCATCGTTCCATCTTTAATGAAATTGAAAGACAATCATTTTTAACTATTTCAATGGTTCCAAGGCACTCTTTCAAACATGATCCTTATATGGGGCACAACTTAGGAATCAATCTTTCATTAAGAACTAGGTCACAAATGGCTCCCGACACATTAATTCAAACCAAAAATCACTTTTTTCTACCTAGATAACAAAAGAAATGTAAAAGTTCTTTCTCATTTGTATTTATTTTTTATTTAATTCACAATTTAAATTTACAGTTTATTTTATATTTTATATATTTTTTTAATTCAAAATTTTTTTTCTTTTCCTTAGATCATTGGTTCGACATGAAGAATAAATTGTTAATAATTCATCTCTAAACTATTTTGGTATTGTAATGCCTTAAATTCGGCTCAATTTGAAACTACATGGCCCTAAAAACTCGAATAAAAGTTAATTGGTAGCAGATGAACTTGAGTTAAGTACTTCTTATTCCAATATGCGACTATTTATGAATATTACAATTTTTTTCCTTAAAAAGCAATGTTCTCATCATATGTTATAAGCTGGTCAGAATTTACTCGAGCCACATTATCGGTATTGCAAGGAAATTTTGTATACTTGGGTCAGCTATAGCTGGGTCATTGGCACTGTAAGAATGGTTCCATGCCGTAATGAAACTTGAATCAGCTAATCGAGTTGTTGGTACCGTAAAGATAGCTTTATTCGAGCCGAAATCATGTGATTCAAAAAACTCAGATAAAAATTAATCGGTAGTAAGTAAACTTAAATTGTAAGTATTTAAATTTTTTATTTAATATTAAATTATTTTTAAGATATTACACATACTAATATAACAGTAGAAAGAGTATCATTTTTAATTAATTTTTATAAGAATATAAAGTACTGTTTGATCATGCATAAAAATAAAAGGAAAAAACCATGTGGACTTTGGAAAACAACTGCCCCACAACATTATTGCTCCTTGTTGTTTGTTGGGTTGTTGCTTTATGGTGAGATTCCTACAGCGAAGAGTTAGGCAGCATGTCAGCATAAAGCCCATCGTTATGATTGCTTGGCCTTTTCCGTTCCATTTAATTGTTCTCTTTAGAGAGGGCGAGAGGGGCGACCAAAACGAGTCCAGACAAGAGAACTCGGGTGAGGTGTCCCAACTGTGGGGTCGCACAATGGGAGATTCTATTTACACTATAAACATTACTCTTCACACTCGTGTTTAAAAAAAAAAAAAAAATTTACGTGATCGCTATTATGCCTTTCATACTTTTTCTTTAGATTCTTTATCCTCTAAGTCCCTTCATTTGGTCTAACAGGACCGAACAGAGGCTAACCTAAATAAAAGTCTCCACATCATTTTTTTTTTTAATGTATGTAATGACCATTATGCCTTTCATACTTTTTCTCTAGACCTTTTATCCATCATGTCCCTTGATTCGGTCTATCCGAACATTAGGCTAGGCCAAACAGAAAGCCTCTGTTCAACCATGTCATTTGATCGAACAGACACCCTATATTCGGCCGAATAGAAAGATAAGGAAAAGTCGGAAACTAAAGGAGGAAAGTCGATGCCGGAAAGAGGGGGCCAGAGCGACTGACGTCAAAAAAAGGAACATAAGGGAGCTAGGGATCAAAAGGGTCTGGGGTGAGGTGCTTGATCAATGAGGGCCGTCACATTTGTTTGCTATCGCCGCTGTACTTGCTGCCATTGCTACTACTGTAGCTTCCACCGCTGTCGATATTGCGATGCCGCTGCTACCGATTGAAAGAAGAGAAGGAAAAAGAAAAGGAGGGTGTAGGTAAGATGAGGGAGAGGAATAGAGAAAAAAAAAAAATGGATGAAAAAGAAATTTAAGAATAATTTAGAATTTTTTTTTTAAAAAAAAATTAGAGGTGTGAAGAGTAATTTTTGCTGTGTAAATAGAAGCTCCCTCGCTCAATCCATCAGGCCTTCCTTTGGGCAGGACCCGCCACCTTTGGTTGGGTCTGGGAGTCCCTTATCCCAAACCAAACGGTCCCGTGGCCGCTATACATCGGATTTCAAGGCATTTTCAATTCGCAATGGTTTCGGTCGCTTGATTTTTTAGCATAGTTTTCCATCTCCTTCAACTTGCTGGGAGAAAGGACATGAGATGGGTTGGGTCAAGTTTTGACGGTCAATTGACCAGTTAATTGTTTGATGTAACCTCAACTGCCTCATTAATTAGGTGTTGGAAGGCAAATGGGAATTTTGTGTGCAAAGGGGAAGCAGGATATATATATATAACACCTGTCATGCATCCATGTAAGTCCTTGATGTATGTATAACACCGGTCATGTATGTGACACTTGTCTAATGTCCGTTGAAGCCGCTTCACCAGCCAACATGAGGTCCTACATTACATATGATGTGGACCGAATATTATTTATTTAAATTTATTTTTTAACGCTCTTATTCATGCTAATAATAATATAAATTTAAGTATTCGGCAAATATTTACTTTCCGTATTCATATGCATCAAATAGACAATTTTTTTCTTCAATATCTAAATATCTAATTTTATTAATAATCCTATTTAATCTTGTATGTAATATATAAAATTTTAAACAAACAAAGAGCTCGTATTAATATGGTATTGATTTAGTTTATTTGTTACTTAGTAATAACTTTGATTTGATGATCTTATATTTATATTAAAAAATTTTAAAAGATAAAATTAGAAATAAATATACAAAAGAAATGATAGGAGTAGCCCTAATTGAAGATGAGAAAAAATCGATTACGGTGGTTTGAATATATAACGAAGATCTTTAGATGCTTCAGCTAGAAAGAGTAATCTTTTAACAATTCATTGTAAGAATAAAGTAAAGGTAGACCTAAACTAATATGGATATAAATAATTAAAAAGATATAACATTCATAATTTGAATGTCGACTTAGTCCTGATAGAGAAGAGTGAAGTGAAGGAAGCAGATTCATGTAGCCGACCCATATAGTTAGAAAAAAGATTTAGATGAGTTAAGTTGAGAACTTATTTATATTTTAAATATTCAACTTATATTCATATCCATTTAAAATAAATATAAATATATTTTTTATATTTAACTATATATATATATATATTATATATATTTAAAATAAAAATAAGTATGAATTGAATGCACTAATATTTGCATAACATAAAGTTATACACGTCATGCTTGCTTTTGAATGCAATAACTTAATAAATTATTAAAATTAAAGTTCCTAATACTTATTAGGTTGTCCCTCGGTGAAAAAAGACTTGATTTCTTAAAAATTAAATTTCTTTTATGTCTTTCACCTTATGATAGAGTTAATCATTTGTTGGCTCTTCATCCATAAGCCATTGTTTCCTATATGGATGTTTTTTTATATATGTTTATAAGTATATGTATGCATATTATTAGTTAAATACGAGTATAGAAAAAAGTGAAAAGAATAAAAAAATTTATTTGCCAATGTAGTTACCAAAATACAATAAGAAGTAAAAAGTATATGCTACAATCATCCATTTTATTTAACATTCATACATATATGCTTGGCACTTAGTATCTAAATATTTCAACCTAACTGAAAAAGAGACTGATGAAAGAATTTTCAGATATTTGTGACCAATCATGGGCCATGACCAAGATATAATATGTCATACAATCTTAAATACCAGGTTGGGTCAAGCATGAGTGAAGTGTCATTCAACAATGATAACAGAAAGCTGTGGCTCTGACAATAATGGCATCCTGGAAAGTTTGGCCAGGTGAAAAGAAGCAAAGCTAAAGCCTGCATCCCCCACTTAAAAATAGCATGCAAAGCTGACAAATCCTACCTTCACCACTGCCATCCCATACATTTTACCATTGAAGCCAACTATGATCTAACATTGCCTTTGGGCTTTGCTGAGTGACTTGCAATTATGGTGGCAGTTGCTTTGCAGCAACTTCAGAACATTATGCAACAAAGTCATCATACCATGGAACAGTTGCTGGCTAATCCAATCAGTCCAATACCTTTAAAGGGGAGAGGGAAGGAGGGTGTAACCTTTTCACTCCTGGCCTTCAGGTGGCCACCTTTGAAGGGGGAGGGAAGGAGGGTATCACCTTTTTACTCCTGGCCTTCCGGCGGTCACCTTTGAATGGATCCAATCGTTGCCTAGTTCTCACTTCTAGGAAGCCACCTTGGAGGAGGGAAGAATGGACTTTTGCTACGTTTCAGACCAGCTCACCCTTCTTATGATTATGGGGGTTCTCTAATGCTTTAAACCCGCCTACTAATTTATTTAATTTATTAGCAAATTAAAATTATATGATTTTAAAAAAAATTAATGAAAGTTAATTATTAATAGATAAACTTGAGTTATAAATATTTTTTTTTTCATTCGATATGAGACTATTTTTTAGATATTATATTTTTTTTCTTATAATGCGATGTTCTTGTTGCACATTATAAGTTAAGTATAATTTACTCTAAGTTTTTGTTGGTGCTACAAAAATGGCTTCCTTATCGCACGCTACAAGCTAAACAGAATCTACCTTGAACTGGGTCATTGGTGCTATAAGGATGGTTCGACACTATAACAAGACTCTACCACTATCTCATAAGTAGCTTTTTTTTTCTACTTATAAACTTTTGCACATTAAGATCGGCTCAGATACCATTTGTAATGCTTCAAACCCATATACAAATTTAATTAACTTATTAACGGTCCAAAATCATATGGTCCTAAAAACTTGAGTGAAAGTTAATTAGTAGCAAATGGATTTGAGTTATAAGCACTTAAACCTTTTATTTTTTATCTAATGAAAGACTATTGTTTCAGGTTTATAGGAACACTAACAATGAAAATAAATAATAATCTGTTACATGCATCTTAAAAGTATCAATTTTATTTCCAAGATAATTACAATAGGATGGAACTTTTTTTTTTATGCTATAGGTGTGATTTTGTTCATCTCTCTCACTTTTTTATAGCTATTTAAAACTTTACCTCAACCTTATGTGATGGTAAATAAGAGCAAGAGAGAGATAGAGAGAGAGCTGAATAATCTGCGCCTAAGAAAGCATACTCAAGTTCCATCCATTACTCTGGCCTTACCTGGCATTCTCAATGGACTTTTTGTTTCTTTGCCTCCTCTCTATTGTCTGTGACATTTTTTTTTCCATGCATTTTGCTAATTAGAAGAATGTGGAAGAGCATCCGATCATATCTATTTTTCAATTTAATATAATATGTATATATAAATTCAGGACATCACAAATAGTGGGATGGTCGAATGACACCATTGTTCTCCTATTGTTATAATACTATTCACACTTCTTTACTTCTTTTCATAGGAGAAGGCAATAACAAATATTATAATTAACACAGATTATTTATCTCAATCTCTAATGAAGTAATCAATTGCACTTACTAACGCTCTCAACTAACATGACAGTATTATAGAATTTAAAATTAGATTTCTTCTTCTTTCTATATTAAAAAGGTTTTGAAAATTTTAATCAACAATGATTATTGTATAATCAATTATCCAGCAAGAAGGTGAAATAGGTAAAGATGTGAATCATAGAATTAAAGTATGATGGATTAAGTGGAGGAGTGCTTCTGGAGTATTGTATGATTGGCGTATCCCATTAAAATTAAAAGAAAAATTATATAAAAACTGCTATTAGGCTAGCTATGCTATATGAAACAGTATTAGGCAATATTGAAACAACATGTGAATAAATTAAGTGTAATAGAAATGCGTATGTTAAGATGGATATGTGGTAAAACTTTAAAAGATAGAATTATAATAAACATATAAGAGAAATGATAGGAGTAGTCCCAATTAAAGATAAAATGAGAGAAAATCGATTACGGTGGTTTGGACATATACAACATAAACCTTTAAATGCTTCAGTTAGAAAGAATAATTTTTTAACAATTCATGGTAAAATAGAGGTAGAGATAGACCTAAACTAACATAAACAAAAATAATTAAAAAAGATATAAACTATTTATAATTTAAATATCGATTTAGTCTTGAATAGAGAATAGCGAAGGAAGCAGATTCATGTAGCTGATCCTGCGTAGTTTGGAAAAGGCTTAGATGAGTTTAAGAATGATTTATCCAATAAAGATAGGCATCATTAGAAGGTTTTTAAGAAAATAACCACCACAAGATTAGTAATTTAGTGAACAAGGTAACATAGTATAGTTCAATGCGGCAAGATTTAGCATGTCCTCATGGTTCTCAGCCAGGTTGCTATGCTTTTTTTTTTTAATGCATGATTTGATATTATTTTGCAGTAGTCCTATGAACTCTTGCAATTGGTCCCTCCCAAAGCCAAAGAGTAGAACCAAAAAAAAAAAAATACAAAACAAGGAGTCCAAGTCCATTTAGATTTCTCCTACGTTTCTTAATTATAAGTTGAAGAGTTGCACTCATGCAACCATTCATATATACAACAACCATGACAAACTTAGATACAAAGTTATCAAAGTTATGAGTCTGTGGGCTTCAGCTGTTTCAAGAGTCAAAAAGACAGTGATGTCTCTTTTAATCCAATCAATGACATAAAGATAGGATATTATTATTTTGATTACATAAAGATAGTTGTATTAGTGCTGGCCATATCAGGCCATGCTTGAACGTGATGGAAGCTGTCTCCACTGCCGTCGGTGGGAGGCTTTCAAGTGGGCTTGCATCAGAACCCATGCGCAATGGCCATCGCATGACGGTGAATCCTTGACCGTCCGATGATACGTCCCCATCGCAATGAAAGCGGACGATGACGATCGTTTGACAGCGATGCGACCCTTCTTAATTCTTATCCACCTCGGCCTAAAACAGCAATTCGATTCGTTGTATTAAGGGGACCCACGTCGGATTGGCCGCGTGTTGATCTTTTTTGATTTGCTGATAGAAGCTGCGTGCTGTTTGGGGTTATGCAGCGAATTGTGAAGGAGAGTTAGGTCGGGGCATGAGTCCTTATCGGCCCCAGTGAAAATAAATTTTATTATGGAAGTTTTGTTTTGCGTCATTGTCAGCGGAATTGATTGATCGATAGAAGTTTGTCGTGAAGGAATTAATCTGTGAGCCAAATTCCGCGAGAAGTCCAAGGGGATCATTCGGCTATCGTCGACTGATTATAGAGGATAATTTATTTATAATTATCAGATAGATTAGACAGGATGTAGATTTCTATTTTAATCTAAATTTGATTACTATTACTTTTTAGATTCAGCATATATATCAAAAAATCAATGCTGTGACTGATTATGTTGCTTCTTCTATCGTTCATAATTCTGACCGATGATTTGACATTCTGAAATTCCTTATCCTGTCATATTACAGTAAATTTTGTACTATGATGTTTTGGACTTGACTTGCGCCAGAGTGGTGTGATCATCCCATCTGTAACAAAAAAAAAAAAAAAAAAAAAGGGGAGGGGGAGACCATGGCCGGAGATTTCTAGGTGTGGCTTTGTTGGCATCCATGGGATGTATTAAAAGTTAGGATTCAAGGTCATTCATTTGATGCCTCCTCTTCAAATACCTTTATCCTTTCTATTTATCATCCTTCATATTTTTAGATTATTTTTTATTACGACATTTATATACAATTAAAAACATGATAAAAAGCGGATAAGCTTAGCAAGTCGATAATTTTATTTTCATTTTTGACTTTAATATTTGACTCTTTTAGAACTCTTAAAAGGTGGCTAAACTATGCTTAATTTTTAATCTTATTGTTCGAAGCCTATGTTGATGGGGTAGTATTCTTAATAAAATAATTTGCATGGGCTTAGTAGAGTTTATCATTTCACCTCAATAGCTACATTTGATACTTTCATTTTATTGTGCATGTATCCATTAATGTGTTAAAGAAATATGTTTGTTATAACAACAACAATGATAATATTTTTTTTTTAATTTTAAATCAGTTAAAATTAGCCATACGAACCTTTTTTTTAATCTATTTGATTTAAAATTAGAAATAATAATTCATGGTTTAATTAGCTTATCGAGGGACCTGTGACCTCATCAAATCAATATGAGGTATATATACGCTATAAACGCCTAGATATGTAAACTTATCCATGGAGGATGACTGCGAGCGACTTCCACCATAAAATAGAGGGAATGGCGATAATATTTTAAAGAACCAGCATGCAAGTATGGCATGCGCAAGGGATTTTCCAAGAGCATGCAGCATGATATAATCTTCATTAATTAGGTTGCCATTTCTTGTCGCTATAACAATGATGTCATTTTGGTGGGTGACACTAGACAACACCCATGGCACGAGTAAATTATAGAAGAGAGTCCTCGACCGGTTGGAGAAAGCAAGCTTAGAATACAAGCAACAAGCAGCCATCTACCATAAGGTGGCACTCATCTTAATTTCAACCGAGGAATCAATGCATGCATAATGAAATATATTGACCATAATTTGTAGCATACCATAATGAAGAGATAATCCTCCCCAACACAAGCATGCTTTCTAAGGATGCTGAAGGACAGCAAAGAGTGGAAAAATTAAACAATTGGGAGAAAGGTCTAAGGAGAAAAGAAGAAACTAAGGTAGTGTTTGACTTCCTAAAAGCTATCCATGGATAAATGTATAGGATAATATTTATACAGGGGATAGCTGAGGAAATAAACATCTTTTTAAAATTACAACTCTGCCATCAAGGGATAACTTTAGGTAGTGTTTGATAGCCCAAAAGCTATCCCTGGATAAATGTACGGGATAACATTTATCCAGGGGATAGCTGAGGGAATAAGTATTTTTTTAAAATTACGAGTCTGCCATCAAGGGATAACTTTAGTTGTTCCTGGGTTCCCTAGGGAATAAGTTCAGGGGATAACCCATGGTTAACAATGGGTTATCCTCTCTGGTTAATTTTTTTTAGACCTATCCCTTCTAGCTATAGCATTTGGGAATAAGGAGGGATATCCAGGGGATATCCTTCCTTATCCCCCATATCAAACACTGCCTTAGTTGTTCTTGGGTTTTATAGGGAATAAGTTCAGACATGGGTTATCCTCTTTGGTTAAACTTTTTAGACATATCCCTTCTAGTAATAGCTTTTGGAAATAAGGATGGATATCCAATGAATATCCCCCTTATCTCCTATTTTAAACACTTCCTAAAGATAACCAGATTATTGCTGGCTGACGAGAGATTTTGCTTTGAATTCGTTGTTAGGATGTCATAATTGTGGCATTTTGGCAATGCAAATGCCGAGTTCACATTCAGGTATCTATTTATTGCTCAAGATTTACCTTAAACAAGGGCTGTGCCAATCCTTTAATTGCATATGGGCATCTATAAGCTATGCAACCTGTCACCTTTGCATATATATATATATATATATATATATTAGTGATGACGAGTTAAATTTTTGTCATGCAGTCATACCACAATGAAGTTGTTCTACTTACTCGTGAAAATAAATGCATCAATCTAAATCTAAACAGTGAGAACCTAAACCATTTAGGTCAAGATGCAATAATACTGGCAGGTAGACGCAGTTGGTCTCGCCTAGAATATTAGACATTAATTTCAAGCAAGCCTAAGCCTGCTTCTTATTTTTATTTTCCATTTAGTACAGCTTACAGCACAGCAAGGAGTAACACTAATACTAAATAGGTGGGCACGGCCAAGCCTATAGAGTTGGTACCGGATTGAACTTCATTTAATCATTCATACATACATGCATGCTCACCCCTAGCACCTAATCTTTTATGGCTAACTTGCTGAATAATTTGATCCACTTCATTTAATCCAATTATTTTAATTTTTTATTCCATATCAAATTGACCTCTCCTAGTTTCATCATCATAGGAGGAATAAGACTGTGGGTCTGTGACCCAATGGGCTCAAGCATTTATGTAGTCAGTGCTGGGCCCAACTTGTAACAACCCCACAAATGAATGGACCGCTCACCGGCACGCGGTGAAGGAGACCGCCGACTGGCCACCGGTGAATGCGGTGGGTAATCGTACACCAATAGCCCCCGTCGGCAGTTAAGCGGTTGGACCCGCCACCATGAAGCCAGCCATCACCGTCCATTTTTGATCGAAAGGTGAGATTCATCGGAAACGGGTCAGGGCATGCATCAATACGCCATGCACTGCCATGATGGGCATATCGTCCTACTAGGCAAGATGTGGACGTTTTTCATCCCCATGCATGCACTGCCATGATGGGCATGGGATGCTCCGTCATGACTCATGATATATTTAAATAATATTTCGTTTTATGCTCATTTTTATGATGTCACGTTGATAGGTGAATGGAGTCATGAAGTGATTTGCCTTGCGCCGTGCTTTCAGAGTCCGAAGGCGAGAAGAAAAAGGTTTCGTGCTTGACCGAATGGTCGTCCGACGCCAGACAAGTCTAGTGGTACTGGGACCGACGTCAGCCTCATCCATCGTCCACGTAAGCGGATGAGTAGGGCTTGAACCGGTGACTCGACAAGCATCAAGCTGGTGGGAAGCTCGCCTTGGCGTGGTTTAAAAGAAAACAGCATTGCTCTGCTGGCAAAGAAATCCGTGAAAGAACGAAAAAAAATAATAAAAAAAAAAGGTTCGTCAATTTGACGTGCAACCACTTTATTGCCTCCTAAGTAGGTGGATGTTATTACGATGGTCAAGAAAGGTGCAACAAGAAACGTACGCTTATTAATGTATGATATTTTTGGGAGACGTACGTTGTTAAGAGATTTGCGTGCTAAGGCCACGCTACTATTTTAGAGAATGACTTGGCTCCACTTGTATTGTCCCAGGTAGGAGAACTTTTATAAATAAAATTAAATTATAATATAAATTTATTTATTATTTAATAATTATATTTTTGAAGAGTCAAAAAAATAAAAATTAAGATCTATTTAGTATTCAAAAGTAAAAGCATTGCATCATGCTTTCGAATAAAAAACATTTTAAATTCATAATCTTCAAATTTGATAGAAACAATCTTTAAATTAAAACCTCTTTTGACCGCTTTTTTATTTTCTTTTCAGCTTTTGAAGGAGAAAGCTATTTCAAAAAAAATTTTAAACACTACAAAATCATCCAAAAGTGCTTTTGACTTTTTCAGTACATTTTTTAATTTTTTTTAATTTCAAAATGGGCCATCACACACCTCTGATACAAGGATAGCTTAAAAGATCATATAAAAGAAACATCAAAAGAAAAAATGAAATTATATCTTTCTGAGACCAACTCCACTCAGTGGGATAATGAGCTATAAAGGAGGCAACCCAGTTAGCCACACAGTTTATCTTCTGATATACATGGCGGACAATGATAACTTTATCTTTCGATATACATGGCGGGCAACGGTAACCGTTGAGTCCTGCAGGAGCTGTCAGATGTCACGAAGGAGCGGGTGTACGCCGTCATGATCCACCCTATTCTGAATTCATCCAATTACAGTGAAAGAATCCCCTTCAATGAAGATTCATTGGGCCTGTTGCTCGATCGCTTTACTAATGCCAGCCTAAATAGCTCTAAGTTCAACTTCCAAGATAGAAGAAACCTGAAAGGATGTCCTATCAGCCGCCAGTAGTCTTTCCTTGTCGGATCAAATAACATACCCTGCACCATCGTCGGTACCACAAACGCTGCCATCAAAGTTCACCTTAACAAACCTAAGTCCTTCACTTAATAATAGTTAAGGATTAAATCATTAATTAAGTGGGCTACCCTACAATGCTACTAACGTCTATACATAGTATTCGCACATCAATAATTTCTTTTTATTATATAAATTCAAGATGATATGTAGGTATAATAAATCCATGCTCTATATGTAAATCATTATTTTTATATTAGTTCTAAATTATAATCATTTAATACACATCAACAACTAGATTAATGAAAAATATAAAATAGTAGAATATACAAAAAGAGTATTATTATAATATTATTAATCCTATATTGTAATATATAATCTATAAATTATAGATTATAATATAAGATTAATAATATCGTTATTATTAATAAATATATGTATATATAAAATATGGTGAAGGGGTTGATACGAGCACATAACCGCCAACCTATTTAAGTGGATCAATGTTGTCCTAAAAGGTGTTCGAAGCCTTCTAATTATTGCTCTAGTGCGACACAAATTTTGCAAAAGAAAAAGTCTTTATATATCATCTCTAGTACAGTGCAGAATGGTTTGCATCGAGTTCGATGATTTGTTTGTACATAGGCTTATGCGGGAAAAATTTGCTCATGAATCGCATCGCTGATGCGTGGGTTTATATGCGGATGAATCACTGCATTTGATGTAGGCCATTTTACACTGGCGCGATGTATAAAGACTTTTGCCCTGCGAAATTAAATTGAGAGGCAAAGAGAAAAGGCCAAACCTCGATGTTATAATATTCAGCAAATAGAAACTGATTTTTGAAGTTACAACCATGTATGTGTTGGGGAGCGCGGAATACCCCCAAGATCACGGCTATAGCGTATATGAGTAATACAAAAAACTTTTACCGTTCTAATCTATAAGTATAAGATCACACCTTCAGATTTGAACTTTGGAACACTTTTATTCGATTGCTCGACCTCAACCTTTTAGCCTTCCGCGTATTCCCAAAAATACCTTTCTTCTCTCACAAGATGGTGGGATCTATCGGCCGACCTAGGGTTTCTTTTTTTCTTTTTCCTCAAAAATGTAACCCTAGCAACCAACTGAGAGGGTATTTATAGGGCTACAACAGGGACCAATAGGCAAATATGAAAAGGACTTTCCATGTAATTAATCCCCCAATCCTACCCGGGTTAGGATTCAATTACGTAAATTACAATTCATTCCACTAAAGAATTATAATATACTCCTAATCATATTCGAATTTATATTTTTGAGCCTTAATATTAAATACTTATTATCTCCCCACGTTAAGATTACAGATATCCACCAATTAAATTTAATTACTGATAATATAATTTAATTGACTGTTATTATCCTTGAGACTTATCCACTTAACTTATTTGATGTATCGGATTCAAAATCCACTTGCAAGATTTGATACAATCAAAACTTATAAGCTTTCTTAAGGGGATATCATCAATCCAAATTAACAGGACGTGGATTCCTTCAACTATTAATATTCACCATATATATAATGTTATTGCCCAACCCACTGAGTTTATTGACTCATCTAGAATCTCACTCTATGTGTATCAAAGCAATAATCACTATATACACGTATCTAGAAATAGAATTCGGATTAAGAGCATAAGTAATCATAATATTCATGAGTTTTAAATTATTTTATAAAGTCAGTATAAAATAATTAACTCAACTGGGTCCTGTTCAATACACACAAAGTGTACTAGCACAAATAGTTAGAATAAACCATTCTCCGTAGTCAAGACAGACCTACTAAAAATTTGTGCTACAGTTCTACTGATGGTGTGTCCAATTCCATCTAAAACTGTGAACAATTAACTTGTATTCCAAAAGAACCGATGATCTAGTCTTCTATGTGTAAGCCGTACTCTACACACTAGATCAAATACTCTTTATAAATACTAGACACATGCACATATATAGTAAATGACACACATTGCTCAAATGAATTCTCATTAAAATGTAAAACATAACATAAAGCATATCTTTTAGTCTATATCTCGTTAGGGACAGCACATACATTTCGAACTTGTGAGAGTGTAGCTATACATGTGGCTGGTTTAAATTATAGCACTTGTAGAAGTGTTCTTTGACTACTACAAACACATGGATATGTGCTATAGCATGGAGATGACTCTAACTTCTTCCATGAGCTTGCTCAACCCGATTGGCCATTTAGATTAATAGGAAGAGCCAAATTGCTTGCCATTATTTCTTAATTCATGTCACTTGAGAGAAAAAAGGATGATCGAATTTAAGTCGTATTCATAATGAGATTAATTGGAGGGAAATTAGTTTGAAGCAAAGATCGATGTGGGCTATGCAATTTAAAAGGACACAACTATTTAAGTGTGCTCTAATCAAAATGTTCATGAATAGAGTGGTCGAGCACATAGTTGATACTAATGATGATGACTTCATAAAAATATTCTGAAATATCTACCAAAATCTGTTAGTTAATTTTAAATAAGATGTCATATATGTAAATGTTGTTAGAAGTTAATTTTTGTAAATTTACATTTCTACCTATGGATTGTTTCTACATCCTTCCTCTGCTATGCAATTACGGAATGCTGAATTTTAGTATCCACGTTCTTTATTTATTTTACCTAGCATCGAGTTCTTTGTATGCAATAAAAGCACTTAAGATGACTTCTTTTATTATATTGCAGGTGTAATGCTCGAATTCACTTTGTGATTATATTACCATGGGTTCTCTATTCATACTCATATCTATTTTTGACCTTTATACCTACTTCAAATGAAGTGAAGGGCGTAAATAACTACAGGTTTGAAAGAAATTACTAACCCTATATATATATATAGAGAGAGAGAACTGGTTCGTAAAATGGGCATTATTCAACTGATAAACAAATAAAGAAAAAAAAACTGTCATGAAAATAAAAAATACTAGCATTAAAAATCAGTCCTTTAGGAAAAAAAAAAGAAGGTACAAAGAAGGATCAAAGTACATCAAGTTGTAAAGGACAAAGGCAAACGAAACTAATATTGTAAATCAAAATTTTGACTAATTAGAAAAAGGCATGTACAAGGGATTTAGGTGCAGAAGGAGGCTGTAGCTCCTAGAAAAATTTAGAGCAGGGAAGAAGTTGGAAGATGGATTCTGAAAAGGGTGTAGTCGTAAGTAGGACTTCAGCATGCAACTACTTGGTTAAAAAATTTGTCCAGGTGGTTGTAAAAATCGGTCCAGCCATTCTCTAGGATGGCAATCACAATTAAAGTTTCATTAAGGGCACTGCTATGATATTTCTTTTTCATAATATCAAATTTAATAATTCAAATTCAGGTCAATTACGGAGTTATTTTGGTTTTTACAACAGCATCATTAACTAGCTTCTAGGTTTCTTCATTGGAACCACTAAATCTTGAAGTATCAAATTCAAAATAAAAGTTTATGAGAATATATATATATATATTAAAATGCTGTTATATTAGAGCCTCACATCCAAAATTGAAGTTCTCTATCAGATTTTGAAAACCCAGCTTGATATTTTGGATCCAAAGTTTCATGGAAAGGACCACAGGAGAACATGTCTACGAATTAGAGTCGTATAAGTTATCAAGCCAAACTTGGATCCATCCTCCATCCTCTCATTAATGGACAAGTTTGGTGCCATAAGGATCTCTCCAGCTTGGCAATACTAATGACGGGAGTCTAAATTTATTCAAAACCAACCACCTCATCAACATTTCCTGACAAAGCCCAGAAATCAAAATGTTCAAGTTCACACCCACTTTCAATCATCTGTCTTGGAACTGCCTTTGCCCTAACAACGGAGCCATGCTAACACCCAGTGTTATAGCCCAGGCCGCGGCCCAGTTTAGCGCACGGCCCCAGCCTAGGGTGCGCGCAGCCCAGGCAGGTGCGCGAACGTGCGGCCCAGTTGCGTGCGCCACATGGCTGGGACACAGGAGCCAGCCTAGCAACGCTGTATTCATCTTGGGATTCTTCCTTTGGCGGTGCATTTGGAGCCGATCTCAACCATTCAACCATCATCCAACGGCCAAGAAAGGAGGCGTACTTGAAGAGGCCTTTGAGGCGGTGCTTTGAGGTGCGGATTCAACACTGGATGGGCAGCAGTTTTTTACCTATAAAAGAAAGATACCGGATCTTCATGGAAGGAATTCAACAAGCACCTAGCATACAGTCTGATCATTCACCTTCAGTGAGATTGGTGTTAGCAATATAGGATCTTCAATAAATAATTTGTTACATAAAATTATTTATAAAAATACTTACATGTTGCGGAATTCATCATAATAGTATTTACCTGATGTGGAGTTCATCATAATAGTATATAGACTTGAGACTTGAATCTGATTAGATTTTGATAACCTTTTTGCAAATAACTAGTTTCTCTCCCTAAACCTTATTCTTTCATAGTAGATAATGATGGATTTTTCTTAACTTCATCAGATAGAGAGAGGACTAATTATTTATATATATAAATAATGACTTTAATTCTATTTAATTGGTATTTTCATCAAACAACAAATTAATGACTTTATTTTATTTAATAACAGAATTAACGGCTTAATGTTAATGGCTTAAACTTTCGGACCTTCACATGCAGTAGAAAACAATGGGTGGCCCTTTGCTTTTCACATACTAGGCTAGATCGAGAAAAGAGCGACTCTTCTCTTCGTAATAATCTAACATTAAAGGGCATAAAATAAAGATTAATCTAACATTCTACCATTTGGGCCGGAAGTTTATGACATTAATATTTAATAATGTAAACATTAGGCGCTCAAAATTAAATTTCATAATGTCATTCTTTCATCATGATTGACTTTATAATAATAAATTACATAATAAGAGTTATGGCCACATAATTATATATAAATAACTTAATGTTCACTTAATTGTCTTAAAGACACAATAATTTCTTGTTCAAAACAGTAAGTGCATAAAGCATAAGAACAAGAAATAATAAATAAAACCAGAAACATATCATATTAATGAGCTTAAGAGTGGCACAACATCATCATAATCAAACTTCAATTCATAACATTATTATAATCAATCTTCAATACAACCAAGACCCATTCTATGTACATGTTCTTTAAATGTTTTTGGTTGTAAACCTTTAGTCAAAGGATCTACAATCATAAGATCCATTCTAATATGTTCAATGCACACTCTTTGTTTCTAGACCTCCTCCTTGACAGTAAAGTACTTTAATTCTATATGTTTAGCACCTCTAGAATATTTGTCATTCTTGGAGAAGAAAACTATCGCGGAATTATCGCAATAAATTTGCAGCGGCTTGGTAATGGTGTCGACAACCCCAAGTCCTGAAATAAAGTTCCGTAGACATAATGCGTGAATTGTAGCTTTATAACAGGCTACAAACTCTGCTTTTATAGTGGATGAGGCAATAATAGATTGTTTGGCACTTTTTCATGAAATTGCTCCTTCTTCAAACAGGAACACATAGCCAAAAGTTGACTTTCTACTGTCAACACAATCAACAAAATCTGAATCTGAATATCTAATCACTTCCAACTGATTAGACCTTCTAAATGTGAGCATATAATCCTTAGTTCCTTGAAGGTATCTCATCACTTTCTTTGCAGCTTTCTAATGATCAATACCAGGATTACTCTGATATTGGCCCAACATCCCGACCGCAAAGCTGATATTTGGTCTTGTGCAAGTTTGCTAATACATCAAGCTACCCACAACAGAAGCATATGAAATAGATTCTATTTACTTACGTTCCACATCATTCTTTGGACATTGCATAAGACTAAATTTATTCCCTTTTTGTATTGGGACAATACCTGCTGAACAGTTGTTCATATTAAATTTCTCAAGAATTTTTCGATGTAAGTTTTCTGAGACAACCCTAACAATCCAAGTGATTTCTTTCTGAATATGAAAATTTCTATCACATATAATGCCTCTCCCATATCTTCATTTCAAAATTCTTAGAGAGAAAATTTTTAGTCTCATACAAGATACCTAAATTATTAGCAGCAAGCAAAATATCATCAACATATAGAACCAAAAATATAAACTTACTTTCACAAATCTTTCGGTAAATGCACCGATCAACGATATTTTCATGAAAACCAAAAGATGTAATAGTATCATTGAACTTAATATACCATTGTCTG